>VDFB02151397.1:0-22370 GCA_007258455.2 Sequoia sempervirens
ATTTTTCTATTTTTTTCGTATGTGTGAAGTAAAGAAGTTGATCTTCATTGAAAATCCTACATTCACGAGAAATAAAAAATAAATATAATAATCAAGTTAAACATATTTAAAATTATAATTTTTGGGAAGCTTATAATAAGGGCTACATGATTACAAAACATAAATTTTAAATGAATTTATTTGATCACCAAAATGGTAAATCAAAAATGGTTTTTTACCATAATTTTGATAGGTGTAGAGGAGACTCGATTATAGGTATGGATTAAATCTAACAAGTATCTATCCAAGGGGATTTGATCTAAGGGGGGTTTAATCAATCCCTCTTTAATTAAAATTATTTAAATAGAACCTTTAAAGTCTTAAATCATTGTATTTTCTAAAAATATGTGATTTTAGGAAAAAATCAAGATGTCCTGAAAAGTGTAACCCATTATTGTGGCAACACCCCATGTAGGATTGTAAACCACTTTTGTTCTTGTTGCATTGGGAACAAAGCTCTCTATTTGACAATGTCCTACATCCCCATTGGAGATTGAAGACATGAGAAAAGTGCCCTAATAGAGTGCATTTCAAAAACTTAATGTATGCTATGGTTTGTACAAGACCAAACATTGCCCAAGTAATGGGAGTTCTTTATCATTTTATGTCTAATCTTGGAAAAGTGCATTGGGATGCAGTTAAGAGGGTCTTTAGATATTTACAGGGTACATTTGATAACTCTATTTTTTTCATGGTACAGGAGATCAATGTTCCTTGAGTATTCATGGTTTTGTGGATTTAGATTGAGCTAGTGATGTCGATAGCAGAAGATCCACCAATGCATATGTGTTCACTCTTTATGGTGGTGTAATCAGTTGGATGAGAAAGAGACAAGTTGTGGTCACTTTGTCCACTATTGAGGAAGAGTACATGGTTGCTACTCATGCTTGTAAAGAATCCATTTGGCTAAAGCATTTGTCTTCAAATCTTGGATTAAAAAATGAAGTAGTTACAGTCTATTGTGACAGTCAAAGTGCAATCTCCCTTGCAAAGAACCTAACTTTTCATGCCAGGACAAAACAAATTGATGTTTAGTATCACTTCGTTAGAGATATGGTCGAAGATAGCAAGGTGAAGTTGAAAAGGTAGAGACTATGGCAAATTTTGCAAATTCATTAACAAATCCTATGAGCACAGAGAGGTTTATATGGTGTTCTGAATTAATTGGCCTTTCAGCCCCCAACAATTAACTACCTATTTTCTATTGGCTCATGAAAGGTGTTCAACAAGTGGGAGAATGTTAGGAATAATTTTTTTTAAAACAAGAAGAAAAAAATGAAAAAAAAAGTGTCTCAACCTTACATGGAAATAAAAATAAAGCAATCCAAGAATAGAAGATTTTGTGATAGGTGAAAAGCGGCTATTTTGAGAAGTATCTTTTATATGGAGAGAGAGATAAGTTTTTATTAGATGTTTTTAATGAAATCATTTATCTCTAGAAGGTTCTCATATGTAATGTAATACTATATATTGTTACTTTGAGATAGTAATTTTTTAGAGAGAGATGTGTGAGAGTTAGTTTGCAAGTCTGTATGTTGTTGAAATGTTGTTGAAATCCCTCTAAATTGAGTTAAGATGAAGACTCCTATGAGAAATTGCATTGAAAATGTGTTGTAATCTATTTCAAGATTTGATAATACATTGTGCAGGTTTTGGACTGTGGGGTTTTTCTCCCAAAATGGTTTTCCCAACATAAATCCCTGAGTTACACGGTTTTATTGTTATTATGTTTATGGTATTATGAATTTCTTCAAATATTTGTAATATTTTATTTAAAATTTGCATAACCCTCCTCTCAAGGTTAGTGTAGGAATTGTTTATGCACACCTTTTCTTCCTTATATCAATCAATTTCTTGGAATCTTGAAAGAATCTCTGATTCATCTCCAACTAGTTGGTTTAGACAATAAAAGTAGGAACCACACTATAGATAAGCTTGAGGCCAAGGCTATAGAATTTGATAACCCAACTATCTAAAAGCATAGGAATACTCTTAGGGAGGGCCAAGGATACCCCCCATCTAGCAAGGAAACTACACCAAATGTTCCAATAAAAACTACAATGCAAGAAAATATGCTCATTTCCTTGTTCCATAGCATCACGTAAGACACATATCAAAGGTCCAGATATACCCTACACTCTAAACCTATCCCATTTAAGATCTCTTCTCATCCATATGATCCAATGAAAACAATGCATCTTTCCTAAAGACCTTGTTTGAAACAAAATTTGTTTACTACCGCACCAACATTGGCCATACTACTAAAATATTTGTAGATATCCTTCTTCAACATTACTTGTCCTAACCCCTTATCACCCTACACTAACCTACCATCTTCATCAGGCCCACAAATAGACCATTTATCCAACTCAGTCTTCAAGTCATTGCAGGCTTTCTTAAGCTCTAGAAAGGTCGAACAATGAGATCTTTCTAGCATCTGTTATGACCAACCCTCCACATGATCAAGAAATTTAACACACAAAAAAATCCAAAAAGTTTGAGAATAAGGTTTTGAACCATGGAAAATCCTTAAGAGGACCACAATCAAGCCAATTATCACTCCAAAAATCAATTTTCCCACTATTACCAATGTGCTTCCTTACATCAAGCATAATGATATCTATACAATGGCTAACAAAATTCCAAATGGTGGATCCCATAGGAAGGGTAGATTGGTTCTCGAACAACAGATCTAAGTTATTTTAAAGGTATTTAGCCTGAATTATCTTACTCTAGTTTTTTCTTGTCCTCATAAACTCTCCATATCAGCTTGGTTCCCAACACGCAATTCATTTCCTTACACTCGCAGATCCCTAGACCACCCACATCAATAGGCTTGCAAATAGAATCCCATTTAACTAGAAAAAATTGAATTTATCCTCACATCCAAGCCAACGAAAACATCTCTTCACTTCCTCAAGCAACTTAGCTACCTTATTAAATAGTTTGATTTCTTTAATGTAATGAGATGAAATGTTAGTATGAGAGTGGGTAAATTAGCCTAATTAAATGTGTTAGGTTAATAGACAAAAATGGTGCAATTAACTAAATAGCTAGGCTAATTTAATCAATTAAGAGAAAAGGGGACAGGTTTCAAGAGGAAATGATGTTAGTATACCTTATTCGAGTGTATGATATCATTTAAGACACTTTTTAGTGTCTAGTTTTCCCCTCTTTGAAGTGAGGTACCTATTGCTTTGGTTTAAAGACTTATGTTGTTTGAGTTAAAACTACTGCATAAATCAAAAATTGAAAAAAAATTCTAATTTTTTAGATGCCCAAATGGAAGGATAAAGTTGATTCCTTCCCCCCTCGAGAAATCAGGCAAAAATTTTGAATTTTGGGTTGATTTCTTGATAAAGGTGAAAATTTTCCCCAAGTGTCGAGAAAGGCTCTAAGATGCAAAAATTATGTGAAAAATGCAAAAAAGATGCAAACTACACTCCAGTTTGGAAAAATTCATGAAAATGATGATAAACCCTATCTTCAAGGTGAAATTAGGGAAAAAAACCCTAAATTTCTAACATAAATAGGCTAAGAAGGTTCACTTTCAATTCATTTTTGCATTCACTCCTTCAGGAATTCATGTGATTTGAGCTCTGAATCTCTCAAGATATGGTGTGACAAGAGTTACCACAACACATTTCTGATCGAGTTCAAGAGTACCAATGGATTCCATGCTTAGGACCATCGATATGTAACTCAAAACTCAATTTGAAATTTGACTATTTGATGCATTTATTGCACATTAAAATTTAAAATTTGGTAGTGTCACTATATAGAGACACTCATTTTAGAATCAGAAATGCTAAAATGAATTATAGCAATGCACTTCATCATTTAAAATTAGGGTTTCCAATCTTGAATTATGATGCATATGTATATAGTGACACACTTCCCAATTTCAAAATTAGGATTAGGGTTTCAAGTTTAAATCACAACACATGTCTTTAGCGATGTCATTTGTGATTTGTAATTTGAAATACCTTCAGCTATTGCAATATGGAATTTGAAATATAGTGATGCTATTGCAAATAGTGACACTACTATAATTTTTGTGCTAAAATTCTAAACAAAGTCAAATTTTTCTTTTCTTTTTACATCGCGGGCTTCATGGATGTAGGAGGTCATTCCACCACTAATGTCGCATGCGCACCAACCCATAGATTTGGAGAGACTGGGTAGTTTATCTGAGTTGCACCAGGAGCATCTAGGAGAGATTGGGTTATGGTACATCACGTATGTGCCCATTGTCCAAACTTATTTAGCTATGATGACCACATTGTGTGAGCAATGGCATAGTGAGACTTCATCATTTCACCTTCCCACCAGTGAGGAGATGGTGACCTTAGTGAATGTATGGTGGATTATGCATTTTTTGATACATGGCAAGTGAGTGATTTTTAGTGTCGACACCAGATATGATGCCTATCACGAGGGGATGGAGATGGAGACCATTATTCTCATCACTTGTCAGATTGACTTTGAGTCATACAGAGGTCACGTGCCCACATTTTGATTGATCATAACATCCATTATTTTAGGTTTGGTTATTCCTGACCGATGGTGCAAAGGGTTCAGCCTAGGATTGGGCTTATCATGACACAGGATGCTCCATAGGAAGACTCTATTTGCATGGGGGCCAGTGATGTTGGACTAGTTATATCATGACATACATAACTTTGTCTATTGTGATGGTATAGCCATTGGTGTAGGGGCTACCTTGCTTCATACTTAGGCATGGGAGCATATCTTCATGCTCTGATTGATAGTGCAGATGGTTGATGTTAAGCCAGATGATCTTGTGGTTTGGGGGTATAGAGGTGCCATCACCTTATGACACACTGGGAAGATTGGGATCCTTTACTAGCGGTGGGTACTAAATGACATGACAGTGTTTAGATGACGACCCTGGCTAGATAGATGTCAGGGTGGTATGATGATGCTCAGTAGTTATTTTTTGCTAGATAAACTTGGTACATGTAGGGTTGGGAGCATACGATCATCAATAGATACTTTCCAGACAGAGTGGCGTGACAGTTCAGTGAGCAATAGGACAGGCTAGATGATGCTTATAAAGCCATTTTTGCAAGGTCAGCTTGAGAGGTTCACACATGGGGACCCACTATTCCAGCTTTGGAGGTAGTGGACGGTTTCAAATAGTTAGTAGCTCAACTATGGGCCTATGACTAGGGCCAGACAGTCGCACAACCAATACCTGCTTATGTTGCATAGTTCACACCTCCTCAGAGATTGACAGATCCAATGGGTGCTCCTCCGTGAGGGAGACCCAAAGGCTAGGGATTAGGTAGGGGTAGAGGTAGAGGCCAAGATAGCCATGAAAACCATGATGGGAAGATTTCAGGGGCTCCACTAGATGTACAACAACCTCCTCAGCAACTTCTTATTCAGTAGTAGCCCATATAACAGTAACCTGTACAACAACTTGTACAAGCACCACCACCACCTAATGCAAGAGATATTCAAACTCAACAATTGTAGTAGTAGTTGAAGGTTCTAATAGGTGAGTGGGACTAGGCCCAATAGAAAATTTTGGCTATTACTTCTAAGCAAGAGGAGACCAAATAGCAGTTTGAGGCCATTACAACAAAGAGAGATCATGCCAAATAGTATGTTCAAGCTATGACTATTGAGAGGGACCAATAGATCAGGTGATAGTAGTAGTTAGAGGCCCTTATAGGAACTACCCAGGGTAGGATTGTATATACAAGATTATAGAGAGGTTGTGACTGAGGTGGTGTATTATAACATGCATTACCACTGAGATGTGCTAGTGCCACTCAAATAGCCCAACTATTCGGAGACGGGTGATGCACAACCTAGGACTGAGGATCAACCAGAGAGGCTGACCAAAGAGGGGAGCAACCATTAGGGCTAGCTCAAGTGTAAAGACACTTTTTTATTTTTTGCCCATTATTTTATATTGATATACATTCATGCACTCATTTTTGATAGCCTCATGATATTGTATTTATGATTGATATTGTAGACATGCAAAATTAACATTCTACATTTGATCAGATTCATTCATCAACTGAACTAGATTTCACATTAGCTCCATTCATCGATTGATCAGATTCACCTTCATTCATTTAGCAGGTAATTTCATTAATCTCCATTTCCTAAGGTCATTTAAAATCAAAAAAATATTATCATCAACCTTTTAATAAATCAAACATCCATTTAAATCAAATCCAAAATCATATTCCATGCTTTTCTGAATTAAATAAATCAAGTATTTAAGTCCTAAAAGGTCAAATCAGCCTAATCTTCATTAATTTAATCTAACCATGATTAAATGCTAATCCCATCCCACTTGCATTCTCTAGATATCTCCACTTGCACAAATAAATCAATTTTATTGATTTATTAAAAACCCTCATTTTCCCTCAACATGACAAGTTGATTTGTCCCTCCAACATTGCATTTATTACTGTTTTTCTTGTCCCCCTCTCAAAATTTATTGCAAAAATTTGACTTCAAATTCTCCCTCTCATGGGAACTCTTCCCAAATCTTGTACAACCATTGGCCTATCATCACTTGACATGTTTCCAAGTCTTTCATTGGTCCAATCTTAGTCCCACATTCACCCTCTTGGCCAATCTCTCATCAAGAAAATCTATAAAATAAGGCCTTCATTATCATTCATGGATCCATAAATTTTATGCAAGGTTACTCTCTTAATTTGAGAACTCATCTTGCTCATCATCTCCATTTGCATTTCATCATCTTGAGCTTTGATCAAGGATTGGGAAAGGGTCACTAGCACATGTGACACCAATCCACTATGGAATAGGTAATTGTAGTTGTTTTCATAATGCTTATAGCTTTCTTTTATCCTTTATTGCATTTTCAAAGCATTTGCAAGGTATTTCATAGGAGTCTACTTTGGTAGATTTGTAAAATGCTAACCCTTGTATGAAGTTTAGTGCTTTTGCAGATTTTTAAAAAAGTATGCTCATAGTTTGGCACTAGAAGGAGGGCTGTTGGTTGATTGTTTTATGTAGCCTATTTTAATAATTAATTGTAGATTTATACCAGGTTTCTTTTTCTCTATTATCTGCAGGTTGGTTCAAATTGGTGTGGGTTTTCTTCGTCATACACAGATTAATATCTTTCTATCTATTTGTTCTCTGCATCATACTTCATTTGCTTCAGGCTTTTTCTTTCTTTATTTGTTTAGCCACGTATGTTAAAATTTCCTTTTCAAAAATCTATGGCAGGGGGTAAATATCGGTCAATGTCATAATCAAACTCAGCAAGGTGGAATTTCTTTTGTTTTTTTTCATTAAAATTTACTGCTTGAACGCAAATGTCAGAGAATTCTATTCAACAAAAGGTGCATAATTCTGAACATGAATGGTAATGGTCATTACAAAATCATTTTTTGTCGAACTTGTATGTATATTGTAGCTAAGTTGTAAGTTATCTTTACTTCAAACATAAATCTTGACTAAACTAGAAACTCTAGCTTCGTTTCATTTCTACCATGTCCTTCACATCTGAATCTACTTTTTCTTTGGCTGTGAAATGTTTTGAATTGTGTATCTGCTTTTTCTTTGGCTACGTCCTTCACACAGTTATTTGCACATTATGGTGAATTCAAATCCATGAGTCTTCATCCCTGTCCTAGCTTCAAAACAATATCCTAGGCGATGTATGCTCTGGCTGTGGAAGTGAGAAAGATCAATTAATGAATGGTAGTCTGGCATTTAAATGAATGGGAATTTTAAACTAGAAAGTTTGGTCCTATTTGGGCATGGTACGACTCTCTTTTTGAATCCTAATTTTACGGCAGGCGTGATCATTAAACAATACAACAAACATTTATATGCAGAAACATCTTTGTCAGATGTCTTTTTATACAGGAAGAATGAATAGTTAATGACTATCCTAAAATCGTGGCAATCCATGAGTCCACTTTTCTTTGACACATTTTGTCAAAGTATACACGTGCTTTGTCTATGCTTCCACATTTTGCATACGAGTTTGCCTGGGCACTTGCAACTACAACATCTGACAAAATTCCTCTACCCTTTATATTTTGATGGATGTCCATACCTTGTCTGAGAGCTGTGCGGTAGCATGAGTTGAAAATATGCTAGTAAAGGTTGTGACATTTTCTTTCATACCTATAGATTACATTCCATGAGACCACATTTCCATGAGCCATTTTGACAAACAGTCCACGGGCCTTGTCTGTGCTTCAACAGTAACCTGTCAAAAATTTCATGTGCTTTGTCTATGCTGCTAGATAGTCAAACAGTCCATGTGTCTTGTCTATGCTTTTACAGCTTGGTTTTGTTTGAAAGTTTCTGAAACTTCTTCTTTCAAATTTGCTCCCGCCAAGTGCATTTACTCGAATTTGCATTCCATGAAATTAATGCACCTTGAAATACTTGCTCATGCGCATTTATTACTACTATGGCTGCATTTACTTATTCCTGCACATTTATTTCTATTGTTGCTGCTTTTACTTGATTCCTACGCAATTACTTGTTTCTGGTTTATTTGCATTTTGTTGTCTTTTAGTGTACATCAGTCCCTGTGTATTTGTTTCTATCTATGGGTGGCATTGATAGGATAGATTTGGATTGTTTTCTTTTATCAAACTAATTGTGTGCTATGCTGATTTTGAAATCTATATTTAAAGCTGCTAACAATTATTTTGCATTGGATTATCAATCAAGTCTATTTGAAGTTGAAGCAATAGGAAAAAAATGAAATGGTGATTAGGACATATGAACTATTGAATGGAATGTCTTAAAGGAAAGCTAAAATGTGTCATCTATGAATTCAAATGATTACGATACATGCTAAAGGTGTCATTTGGGTTTTACACAAGGTTTTAAAATTCAATTGTTCCTTTATAAAAGTGGGGGTAAAATTAACAATTTTATTGACATTTACATCATAAAGAGCTCATGTGCTTTTTGTCAAAATAATTTTATTTTTATTCCTCTCTTTAAAAGGTTTGTTCAAATTATTGACGTATCTTGTGTATACTTTTACAAATACATACATAACTCTTGTTTGTAATATGGAATAGGTACAAATGAACAACAAACACACAAGGTACAATGCTGAAAATCAACAAAGGTACAAGGAAAGCAAAAAGTCAACAAAGGTACAACGTGAAAACAAAGGAAAGCAAGGCAAAGGCAGAAGGAAAAAGAAAGGAGGAGGATTTTTTTTTGAAAACTCAAAGTGTTTTTAAATGCTTTAAGTGTTTGTTCAACACTTCTTTACTAAATTGTTACCTTTTCGCTCCTAGGAAACTATTTTTTGTTTGGGTCTAAAAAGAACAATTTGACTTTTTCCATTTGTAAAAGGTTAAAATTCAAGCTTAGACACTTACTAGATTTCATTTTGGGCTAAAAATTGGACAAGCAATCTTCATATTTCATTTGGTGCTTAAAATGAATCAAATAATTACTTTGGAAAGATAAAAAGAATGTGTGTTTGCCTTGTTTTGTGGTTACTTACTTAAACTAAAGTCATTGAAAAGGATGTATGTGCTTCTCTCGCACTTCCAAGCATTAGAATTATGATTAAAATAGGATTACTCATAAGGTAAGGTTATAATTAGCTGATAGGCTTTATATGTGGGGGAACCCCACCGGCGTTTCCCCCAGTCTGACGCCGGTGGGAACCCCACGAACGCCCGGGAATAGTGTTGTTGTGCTCTATTTTATTTATAGTCAAATTTGTATTAAATTTTCTATGGCCTTGAGCACCGTGCATTAAATATCACATCCTCATCCATCTCCATCAGGTATGGCTCCTAGCAGCTGGGCCGTTTCCGTGCTTGCCTTGCTGTTTCCGTGCATGCCTTGCGATTTACTAGCCCACCAAAGCTCACTCGATGCAATAAATGTGAACCAGCGTTGAGCAATGTTAAATGGCTCTCAAGGGGACGACATCATTTGTGTTTGAGCAGTCTGTGTAGCGAAGGAACGGGTGGAACCAGAGCATATTTGCCACCGCAAGGTAACTCCCTGTCAATCTTCTGACCCTTTTCTATGCAATGCACACTAATTATCTTTTATTCTTCTTTGAAGCCTGCAAAAGTGGGATTCAAATTTCATGTGATTGCACCATTTATTCATATATGTGGTAAGCCACATGTCGTAGATCTCCAGATTGTTTCCTTGCTATGGATTAGCTAGGATTTGTGGCACATCATTAGGCTATAAATGGAATAGGGAATCTGGAGAAAATCTACGCAAGAGATAAAATATGTATTTTTCTATTTATGATTTCTACCAGCCCCCGTTTCAGTAATGGACAATGATAATACAATTTCTTCCTTTGCTATTTGATGGAAGCAGCAGGTATAACAACTTTTTGAATTTTTCTCATTGGAATAAATGTTTATAAATTATGAAATGCTGGGAATCAGTTTTTTATTTAGTGGATTTGTCATTTTCCTTCTCTGGATCTACGTAAAACACAAATGGCGTGGTGTTTTATTCTTGCATCATCCATATCACATTTTTGATTTTATAGATTAGGCTTTGGAGAAATTTTAAAAAAATTCATATCAAAGGGTTTTTATCGAGGTATGAAGAGTGCCCACTCTGAGATATATTGAAATATGCTTAGCTTGAATTTTCTGACAAATAAACAGCCTCGGTAGGAATTATTGGGCACTCTATTCTAGGTAACTATTAATTAGGGAGGGAAAACCCTAATTTGGATATCCAAAGTAGCAGAGGTGAGACTATTATAACGATTTTTATTACTTGGCGAGATCTTACTGCTTTGCATTTTGTTTTAAGGCTATTGGTTTGTATTAACCACTAAATAATTATTGAGGAAGAATTTATTCTGGTAAGTTTTTGCATTTTTCGCAGTTTGGTGTTTGTGTGCATTTTACACGCTTTACTTACAGTATAAGGTCCTAAAAAACAAGTTCCATACAAAAAGTTTGTTTTATTTCTGGTTGAGACTCAAATTCAAATTATTTGGTTTTGAGTTTGGAATTTAAGATGAAAAATATTAGATAGTCTGCCCAATCAGTTGCCAATCTCTCTTTAGTAGTTTCAAATTTCAGGGCTTATATTTGATGGCCGTGTGACCGTATTTAGAGATTTTTGTTGTAAAATATAATCAAAATTTTAAGAAGATTGTATCAAATGAAAGGAGAGATTTTGGATAGACTGTCAAAAATTTTATAGGATTGTAATGATATATATATTTGATTTGTATATAATTTTACGTACACTAAGGTATATAATAATGTTTTAAAGACACCTTTGAATAGATAACCGTCATTAAAAAAATTGTTGACAGGCAAGGTGGACCATCAAATTTAAGCCCTAGGTTCAATGTTAATCGAAATAAAATGATTAAATTTATATACACATGCATAGTATAGCTGGTCAAGTTATTTTAGTTAACAAAGTCAATCCTCCTACCATCTGTCCAAACGCCATAGTCTCGTTGGAATAAATATAAAAGAGGTAACAGTCTGGTTTGAAATGATATCTTCACTGTTTAATTAACAATTTTAGGTTTTCTTCCTTTGCCGTTTAAATGTTTTTTTCAACATATATCCAAAAAAAAATACATATATTTATTATTAATTTACTTTTGATATTTTTTAAAAATTGAATAATAGTAGAAATTGATATCAAATTTAAGAAACATGTTTTGTCTTTATCATTATTTCATTTTGTTAATGAACATTTTCATTTTGCTATTGTGCATAGTCATTTTTTGGTTTAATTTCACACTAAATCTTATGATTATGAAGATACTACTTTGATTGTTTATTCCTAAATATTCATATATTATGAAGTCAAGTCCTCATAAGACTCATATAACCTCACAGCCATCTAATGATTAATCACATTCTAAAGTGAATTAAGAATAGATTTGAATTTCTATTCAATAACCATATTATGTTTAATTTAATCTAAATTGTTTTATTCCATCCATACATTATTTAAAAATTTAATTATATTTATTAACTAGAATGTATATTTTTTAAATATTACAAAATAATATTAAATTAATTTACTATATATTATTTAATACAATTTAAATAATTTCTTATATTAATTAATAATTTAAAAGTCTTACACTTTCACTCTGTATACCGTTAAAGTTTTTATTTCATTTAAAAATAGTCCATCAAAACAAAAATTCATAGAGCCTCTTAGAAATATTTAAAAAATTGATAGCAAATTTTAAAAATTCGTAAAAATTAAAAACCAAAAGTTGTGAGAAATTTAAGTTTTTCATCTTTCATAATAATTTATTATAATTACAAAATAATATTATATTATTATTTACAAATTTAATTATATTTATTACAAAATAATATTATATTATTACCTACAAATTTAATTATATTTATTAACTAGAATGTATATTTTTAAATAATTACAAAATAATATTATATTAATTTACTATATAGTATTTAATACAATTGAAATATTTATAATATTATATTAATTTACTATATAGTATTTATAATATTTTATTTATGTAAATATAACTATTTTGTTTATTTCAAATTGTCAAATCAATAAATATATTTAGTCAATAGGGTTTTTTAATGATAATTACAAAATAATATAATGTTAATTGATATATAATATTGTAATTACAAATAACTATTCATATTACTTTATTATGATTACAAAATTAATATTATATTAATTAATCATATAATATTAAAGAAAATTAGACTTTCGCTCTCCAGTTGTTTGAATATGTTAAAGTTTTTATTCATTTAAAAATAGTCCATCAAAAAAAAAAATCATAGAACATTTTAGACTTATTTATGCTTGTAGTTTGGGTCTTAGTCAATACTTGTGCCCTTGTTAATGACAATTGTTTTTTAATATTAGTATCACTATTCATAATAATGTAATATAATTACAGAATAATATTACATTAATTTCTTATATAATATTAAAGGAAATTACACCTTCACTCTCCATTTGTATGAATACGTTAAAGTTTTTACTCATTTTAAAATAGTCCATCAAAAAAGAAAATTCATACAACATTTTATACTTATTTATGCTTGTAGTTTGGGTCTTAGTCAATACCTATGCCCTTGTTAATAACAATTGTTTTTAATATTAGCATCTCTATTTTGAATTATAGTTTCAGGATATGGCTCAGTACTTGAAGATGTTATTGCTATTTCAAGCAATGGTTCTACTTCCAATGCACCCTCACCACAAACCCATGAGTTACCTCTATCAGCAACTAACTCAACATCTGTGGATTGGTTGGGTTTCCCCCACCATAATGTTGATGCTCTTTCAAACAATGTCTTGACAAGTTGTGAAATTTTTGAAGACGCTATGCAGACAAGCCAAGATTTAAGCGATGTGGAGGATCATGAAGTTGAATTGGTGCAAGAAGTTGTCCGAAAATTCCATGTGACCTATGAAGCTCTTGAGCTATTTTATGGTTTCCTGCGTGAATTGAAGTATTGTCAATATTATGGAGTGGCCAATGCATTTGAACTAAAGCGTGAATTCCAAGATTTATTGAGTGATATATGGTCTAAGAAGTTCAACTAACTTCTTGGAAGGTAGTTACTTTTTCAATATGTCGATCAAGATTACTAGTATGATACATATTAGATGTTTTTTTGTGAAACTAAATGAGGATCTCAAAATAGCTATATGTGGAGCGAAATGGATTTAGTGGTCGACCTTATATTTGAACCCTTAGTTGTTATATATTAAGTTTACATTGTAATGCCATTGTACATATTGATCTTTATAGTTCTAATTTTAATGAATATAACTTATTCTAATATTTGTGTCCCCTTATTTTGAATATTATCTTGAACTATAACCTTGAGTCTACCAAATATATATTGGAATGCTACTCAAAATGATGATATATTTGATCATTATTGTAAATATTCACTCTTGCAACACTTAGCTATGTGAAGTACCATAGTCATATATATGCTTCTTTCAAACCCTTTGAAATATTCAATGTTGAATATAGTTATATATTATGTTTACATTGTAGCACCCTTGTGCATATTGATCTTCATAGCACTAATTTTATTGAATATATCTTATAGTACATATTGAGGAAAAATATTCCTCCTCACATTTTTCCTTTTTTTTTGCAAATGATGTGCTCCACTTGTGTATTCTTATGCTCAACATTATGTTGAGGTCTATGCTTTCTAAAACAAGAACCTCCTTCCAATTGTATGCAAACACTATCTTACATGTAATGTACTTTTGCAGGGTTAGTCAACTTCCATAGACCATGGCTACAATATTAACCACAGATGCAATTAAACTTATCCATGATGGGAATGAAGGGTTCAAACCTAATGTGCAAATTTTGTCTATTTCAAACTTCGGCCATGGCCATGAATGTAACAACCGCTACAAGGTAGAAATATCTGATGGGGCCTACAAACAAAAAGCATCTTTGCCTCAGAAGTACAATCATTGCATAGAATCTGGTGAAATTATGGTTGGATCCATAATACGAATGACAAAATATAATTGCCCCAGACCAAGCAGGTCTCGGTGAGTAAAGGAATCCAAAATTTCCCATAACAAAATCATTATTAACTTTTTAGCTTCTTCCTTGTATTAGTAATTCTTACTCTTGTCTTCCAAATGTATAGGTGGATTGTCATTGTGAACCTTGAGATTGTTTGTACAAACCAGGCTATAATCGGTCATCCTACTTCATTTTATATGGAACCAGAGCACCATATAGAAAAGGAAATGGGAAAATCTACAGAGCCACATGCAGAGCCTGATACAATTAGCGCTGCTAGAGTATCAACTCATGTGAGAAGATTATTTGGTGTGAATCCTTCTAGGAGTAGAATGGAAGCACCAACCACAATTACGCCTATTAAAAGTTTGAATCCTTTTCAACCAAGATGGACTGTTAAAGGTCGTGTGACTGCAAAAAAGGATATCCGCAGGTACAATACCCAAAAAGGTATTGGTCAAGTTTTCACCTTTGACATCATTGACAGAGAAGGGACTGAAACACGTGTGACTTGTTTCAATGAAGTTGTTGATCTTCATTATCAAAATATTACTGTTGGGAAAACCTATACATTTTCTGGTGGTGCAGTAAAGGTTGCTAATAAGCTTTACAATAGGTTAAATAGTGGGCTAGAAATTTCCTTGTCGGTAGAGTCAAAGGTCACTCCTTGTGAAGATGACAACTCTATTCCAAAACACGTATTCTCATTTACACCTATCAATGAACTTGCAAAGAAGAGTAGCAACTCAACTACTGATGTTATTGGAGTTGTCACTTGTGTTAGCCCAAGCTCCACAGTAAGGAGAAGAGATGGGACAGAGGTCCTAAGGTGCACAATATCCTTGTTGGACACGACTGGGGCAACTATAGATATCACTCTATGGGGCACGATGGCAGAGAAGGAAGGTGGTCATCTTCAAGACAAGTATCACCTACAAGAAACAACTATTCTCGCTATTAAAAATGGATGAGTTTGCGAGTACAATGGAAAGGTGTTGAGTACATCAAGCAATACAAATTTATTTATAGACCTTGACATACAAGAGACACAACAACTACAAACTTGGTTCAAACAAAGTGGGGCTAATATTCTATCACCTTCAACAAAGTTTAGCAGCCCATCTATGCCTGTCACTACAATAACAATCAGGGATGTTCGAGAAAAAATTCCTCATAGAGTGCACCATCTCCAATGTACAATAAATGCAACATTGTTGTCCATCAAATCTGAATCATTCTGCTATCCGGCATGCCCTAATGAATTATCAGGAAAACAGTGCAAGAAAAGATTGGTGCAGACTGAAGATGGAAAGTGGTTTTGCTCAAAGTGTCACGTAGCATGTACCTCTTGTAATTATAGGTACATACTACAAATAAGGTTACAGGACCACACAGATATGCTATGGGCAGTTGCATTCGACGAAGCAGCAACAGAACTCATGGGAATGTCTGCGGAAAAGCTATACTCTCTACAGTTTGAGGATGACATAGAAAGGGATACTCAACAGGTAATTAGAGACGTGTTGAACAAAAAATACTTGTTCACTTTGACATGTAGAAATGAAACATACAATAATGAAGAACGCTTGAAGGAAACTATCACAAAGGTTGAGCAAGTTGACTTCATTGCAGAGAGCAACATCTTACTTTCCAAGATCAAAGAAATGTGTAGTGACTCTTATAAAATTATAGTTGATCTAAGCTGCTAAGTTTACATTTCCCAACACATGTCTTGTATATGACTCTTATAAAATTATAGTTGATAGTTTTGTTCAGGCAAAAGAATGTATTCAAATATCTAACCACATGTGCCACGTCTACCTACAGATAGAAATATATAAGTTGCTAGGTTTACATTTCCCAATTCATGTCATGTATATGACTCTTATAAAATTATATTTCCACTCCAAGCTTCAATACTATGTGTTTCAACTATAACTGTAACAATAATATCTCAATAAAACAAATGTAACAATCTGTATCTATTTGCTTATGTCTATATATATGTGGAGTCTACTCCTAGCATTGCAACACTCATGAATCTACTTGCTTATATCTATTTGCTCATGTCTATATATATGTGGAATCTACAACTATCTTAAAACTACACTTTAATAGAGATTAGTTCTATAAATTATGACTTGAATATGTCATTTTTTTATTTTAAATTTTCTGTTTTAACATATGTAGATACATGAATTTTAAACATTCTTCTTTCAGCATTGTAAGCTTTAGATATGTTGTGTTCATCTCACATATAGTTGTTTGAGTATGTTTGTGCTTCTCTTATTACTAATTCAACCTTACACTCCCACTGTACAGATGGACGACCTCTCCCCCGAAACAAGTCAAGCTAGCTTGAAACAAGTAGAGATTAGAAGACAACAGACCCGAAAAAGAAATCAAGATTACTATGCTAGGCATAAAGAAGCAATTGCCACCCGAAGACAGATTAAAAAGTTGCACACCATCCATATCGACCCCCGCCAAATAGAAGCACAGAGACTACGAGATCGTGAGAGAAACCATGATTACTATGCTCATCATAGAGAGGAAATAACTACAAAGAAGTGCATAAAACGTTTGGAGAAACAAGCATGGAAAGCTCCACTATTGCAAATGGAACAGGACCTAGAAGATCAAACATCATTCAACACAACTACTAGCTTCATTAAAATAATGAAAGGATTTCGACAAAAGATAGATGCGCTTTCCAATAGGAAAACATGCATTATATGCAAGGAAAACTACCCAGGGATGCTTCTTCATTCATCCGACCCCCATGCTACTTGCAAAAGATGTTTCAATGAGAGAGGTATACATCGATTCTCCTCACTCAACAACATGGACCCAGGAGAACAACCTGATGTGCTCAGAAGACTGACCCAAGTGGAGGAAATGCTCATTGCTAGAGTTAACCCAGTACTACAAGTAGCCCATGCACCTGGAGGGCAATATAAATATAGCGGTCACACAATTAGCTTCCCACAAGATATCAAAAACATTGCAAAAGTTCTCCCTCAAAGGATAGAAGACTTGGATGTGCTCATAGTTTGAAGACTGCATACAGAAGGCCATTTCTATGATTGTTATGTAAGTATACTTCACATCATAGATGCATTGCAATACAAAGTGAAATATGACCCATACTATAATGATGTTTCCATAAGTGTTGATGGTTTGGCTCAAATTCCTAAAGTTAGCATGGATATTTCAAGCATGTTGCACACCATTGAAACTAACGAGTGTGTAGGGGTGCCAAATAATTGGAACACCATTGATGAAGATGAAATTGAGGATAACATAGTACACACATCATCATTCATGGCTAAGTTGCCAAATAGACGTCGTGAACTAGAAATTATTAAGCAAGCACTAGACCTTGAGGACAATACAAATAGCACTATAGATTGGCCTAAAATGAACTCATCACCAATAAATGAATACAATACTGAAGGCTTGCTTGATATTGCATTCCCAACCCTCTTCCCCAATGGGGTTGCACTACAAATGCAACCGTGGAGTAGGGAAGTCTGAATGCACGAGTATGCACTACACTTGATAAGGTTCCATGACCAGAGGTTTGGAAGGCATCCAAGGTTTCGATATTTTATGTTCAATCTTATGTTGCGACATCATAGCCAAGGGCTTGCAGCAATTTTCATTAAAAAAATGTAGAAGAAAACATCCTGACAAATATTGAAAGCCTTCGTTCACACTTGAAAAGGCTCCCTGACACACAATTAGCTGAAGAACTCATGCACTTTGGCTCTTCAATGCGAGGCACAAGACCATATTGGAACAAGAGTCATTATGAGCTAACCAATATGATTAACCAAATAGGGTCTCCCACTCTATTTTTCACATTGAGTGCAGCAGACACAAAGTGGCTAGACCTACAATGATTGCTTTCAAATGACACGGCAATGGAGATGCAGACAAATAAATGTCTTGACAATGTAATCAATAACCCCCACACCACATCATTATATCTCCACCAACAATTTACAATCTTCCATGAAGAGGTCATCTAAAAGCTTTTTGGTGTAAAAGATTATTGGTATAGATATGAATGGAAGCATCGAGGAACTGCACATGTGCATGGATTCCTTTGGCTTGAAAATGCACCAAACATGGATAAACTTGATTGGGAGAACAACACAAAAGTTGAACAGGCAAGGAAATTCTTCGATAGGTATGTAAGTGCTTGGAACCCTCATCCTGCTTCACATAGAAACAACCTTGTCTATCATCCCCAACACGATGACCTATGCTTCCTAGACACAGCTCAGATATTAGCTATAGATCCCTCTCATGACTATAAGGAGATAATCAACCGTGTACAGAGGCACACAAAATGTAGAGAGGGGACATGCTTACACAAAAAGGGGAAACAACTACAATGTCGATACAAAGCTCCATGGAAAGAACAAGCTGTATCTACCTTGTCATGTGACGATAATGGCAAAAAAGAATATGGAGCTGCAAGGAATGATGATAGGCTAAACATACACAATCTAGAAATGATTTTGATATGGAGAGCCAACATAGATTGCCAACCAATTATCTCATGAGCACTTGTAGTAAAATACATTGCAAAGTATGCATCAAAAGCAGAAAGAACATCTGAGTCTTGTATTGATATTTTATCAAGAATATCTGCATGCCAGAGAACAAATGACCCAACTATCACAGCATATCAAAAATTTATGACAGAGCTTGTTGCAGATTGTGATATAGGAGCACAAGAAACATGTCATATGCTTCAAAAATTGCCGCTTGTTGTTTGTAATAGGACATTCACATCTTTGAATGTTGGCCGAAAAGTGTTCCAATGAATAACAAGACAACCAGATGAAATACACCTCCACACAAGCTACCCACATGCCTACATTAATCTGCCTCAAGAAATGGAAACAATAACGCTACTCGAATCTACAAGATCTTTCTCCTATTCTACAAGGCGCAAAGGATGAAAATAGAAAGAGAGAGAGGTAAAAGTGATAGTTAATGTTTTCCCAAAGTTCAATTTATCCCAAATGAGGACTCAGACAACTTTGAAACTTTTTGTTGGAGTGAGCTACTATTATACAAACATTTTCGAAGCATAGAAGGCGAAGTAGGACTTGCTAGGGATACAATAATTGCAAATTGGAAGCAAATGAATGCAACCAAATATGATGTATGGCATCTTAATCGCACAATCAAAATAGAAGCACCCACTAAAGAAGAAGATGAGAGCGATACAGAGATTTCCACAATGGACACAACATAACTTAATGAATGGGAATTGTTTTCACAGATGGGTCCCTTAAACAATGTCGGCCTAAATGAACTTGAGATGCTTGGTAGGCGTGAGTTTGACAACAACAATAGATGGGATCAACTACCAGTACCACAAGATCTTCATGAAATTGCCATCCACTTCATCCCAATGAAAAAGGCATGTAGCCAAGAAGACACTATGGTAAGTAACTTGGATGTTCCAGAGTATACACTATCATCGCAACAAAAACTAGCATTCACAATTATCATTGACCATAGTAAATGCTCCTTAGAAAAACCATTGCACATGATTGTTCAAGGAACAATAGGCACAGGAAAATCGTACCTAATTGCTTGCATAAGAAAAGCTCTCACAAGTAAGAGCCCACAACAAAAAAGTGAACTACTCACATTAGCTCCTACAGGGGTGGCTGCATTTAATATACATGCATCAACTATACATTCAATGCTCTAGATCCCTATTAAAGACATGCACCCACTACAAGGACAAGCATTAACAACATTTCAAGAAGATATGAAATATATAAGATATATTTTGATTGATGAGATGAGCTTCATAGGTCCAAAGTTGCTACTAAAAATAGACAGAAGGCTACGTGAGGCTTTCCCACACCGACAACATCTACACTTTGGTGGAGTGTCTATAATATTAATTGGTGACCTCGCCCAACTTCCACCTGTGATGGACAAACCTATGTACACAGCACACTCAACTGCAAAAACATTGTGGAACCAATTTACAACTGTTGTCACCTTACAAACAGTCTTTCATCATCAAGGTGAGACTCCATCACAATAGAGATTTCGTCAAGTATTGCAAAACATACGGAATGCAGAAGCAACAGAAGTAGATTGGCAACTCTTAATGATGCGCACAGACAATCAACTCACATCAAGAGAAAAAGAAGAGTTTGATAGCTCAATGCACTTGTTTGCTACCAACGATTTAGTTAGACTACACAACAGAAGAATGTTAAAATCATTGAACCGTCCAATTGCAATCAGTGCTGCGACAAGTACCAGGCATGGAATAGATAGTGCAACTGATGATGAACATCTTGAAAAAGAAGTATTGCTTTGTAAAGGGCAACACATCATGCTCACATCCAACATATGGACACAAGCAGGCCTGGTGAATGGAGCTCTTGGCGAAGTTGTTGAAATCATTTACAGCCCTGGTTCCAAACCACTAGATGTTCCCATGTATGTTGTTACAAGGTTCAATAGCTACAGTGGACCCCCATGGAATGACCATGACCCTAAGAGCATACCAATCATACCTGTTTCCTTGGGCAATAGAAGGCAAATACCACTTACGATGGCGTGGGCTATTACCATACACAAAGCTCAAGGACTAACATTGCAAAAGGCAACAATTGATATTGGTAAAATAGATAGGCAGGGACTAAGCTGCTGTGTAGGATCTAGACTAGATTGCGATATTTAAATGCTTAACTTTTACAATGCTTTTTACAATGATTATTTCAAGTTAATTAAATCAAAATTAACAAGGAAATAACAGAATGAAAGTAATAACAAGGTGATTTAACAAAAGGAAGGAAATGAGAGACAGAAAGAGAGAGAAGAAGAGAAGTGCAAACAACGTTGATAACGGAGTTGCACGAGTGACTACGTCTCGGGTCCACTCCAATAGAGACCGATCCGATTAACTCCAAAATCGATTACAAAGCACCACAATCATTCTCCAAGCACTTCGGTAGCATAACAGCGCTCGGCGTTTGAGAATGACTCAAAGAATCTCCCAAGACCTCTCTTTCGATTATCTCCACAGCTTCAAGACTTCATCACCTGAAAAAAAACTTGATTACAACTCTCACCTCAAGCCCCCTTTAAATACATAAAATTTCCTCAATTTGGTTACTAACCAATTGATTTACAAATATTTCCCAAATCCACCTTATCTCTCCAAAATACATAACAATCTTCAAAAATCTCCCAATTTTGCATAAAATTTTCAACAATATCCTCCATTATATGCATATAAATCCCCCAAATTAATTTAAGAATCCCCTTAATAATTTTAAGCCCCTATTTGACTTATTCTCGGGCTACATAGTTACAATTAATCCTTAAAAAGGATTATTGTTTAACAAATTTGGAGGGATTATTTAAATTAAGGAGTTTGTTTTTATTTATTTAGGCATTCGGTTTTAAAAACGTTGACAAAACAAATCGGGGCCTATAGTATCTTAGATAGCTTCGAGTGGCTCGTTGGTGGAGGATAATTTTGGAAGCCGGCTGTTTCGGGGTTCAAACCCCACGGTTGGCTTTTTACTAACAAACAAATCTGTTTGTTTTAACAAAACAAAGCAACACCGTTATATAAATAGCGGCCAACTTTTGGCGGAACGGCCATCCGGATTTCGTGCGAATGGGAGGTGAGGAGTTCGAGCCCCAACCGGGCCAAACAACTTTTTGTTAGCAAACACACCGAACGCCGACGACAGAGTAGGAGGCCACGTGCCGCACCAGGAGGGTGCCACGTGGCGCGCATAGA
>VDFB02151398.1:0-23406 GCA_007258455.2 Sequoia sempervirens
CTAATTTTTCTTGACGATATTTTGATCTATTCTAAGTCCGAGGAAGAACATGAGAAGCATTTGAGGATTGTGTTGCAACGTCTAAGGGAACATAAGCTGTATGGAAAAATGTCTAAATGTACCTTCTTCCAATCCGAAGTGCATTATTTAGGTCATGTGATTTCAGCGGAAGGGGTAAGAGTGGACCCAGAGAAGATTAAGGCAATTATGGATTGGCTAGCCCCGCAAAATGTCTCTGAAGTTCAAAGTTTCATGGGACTTGTAGGATACTATAGGAAGTTTGTTCAGGGGTTCTCAACAATCGCCGCTCCCATCACTGCACTACAGAAGAAGGAAAAGAAGTTTGAATGGAGCGATAAATGTGAGAAAGCTTTTCAGCTGCTTAAGAAGAAACTCACTACCACACCCATCCTAGTTGTGCCAGATCCGAATGGCCATTTTACAGTTATTACTGATGCATCAGGAGAAGGGGTAGGTGCAGTTCTTATGCAAGAAGGACAAGTGGTAGCTTATGAATCAAGGAAGTTAAAATAGCATGAATTAAATTATGCACCACATGACTTAGAATTGGCAGCCATAGTCCATGCTTTACAAATGTGGAGGCATTATCTCTTGGGAAAGCCTTTCGAACTTAAGACAGACCATGTAGGATTGAGATACATCTTCACTCAACCTAATCTCAATGCCCGACAAAGGCGATGGCTGGAATTCCTGAGTGAGTATGATTTTGGGATTGAATATATTAAAGGTAAGGAAAACAGAGTGGCTAATGCCCTGAGTAGAAGGAGACACCTTGTAGCCATGGTTACCATAAAATCATATTTTAGGCAACAAGTAGTGCAATCCTCCTTTGGGGACGAACATTATGAAAAGGTGAAACAAGCCCTTGGGGTAAACCCCTCCGATCGTCGATATGAGGGTTACATGTTAGAATCAGATGGACTTTTGAGATACCAGGGACGAATGTACATTCCTAGTTCTGCAAACTTGCGAGAGTTGGTGCTAGAAGAATTTCACAGTGCACCATACTCAGGACATCCCGGTATTACAAAAATGATGGAAGGACTTAGACCACTATACTTCTGGCCAGGACTTAAAAGGGATATTATGTCCCATGTAGCCCGATGCTTGGAATGCCAGCAAGTCAAAGCTGAGCATGTACATCCGGTAGGACTCTTATATCCTCACAGGGTACCAGAGTATAAATGGCAGGTTATCACTATGGATTTTATACAGGGGCTACCAATGTCTAAAAACCGACATGATACCATCTTGGTGGTAGTGGATAAATTGACAAAGGTTGCTCATTTCATTCTGGGAAATCTCAAGGATGGGTCAATGATATTAGCAAGAAAATTTGTTCAGGAAATTTTCCGGTTGCATGGAGTGCCAGAGACGATCATCTCAGATCGAGACACTCGAATGACTTCTAGGTTTTGGATTACATTAAACTCTTCCCTGGGAACTAAATTAAATTTTAGTTCCGCATATCATCCTCAGACCGATGGTCAGACAGAGAGGGTGAACCAGGTAGTAGAAGATCTCCTCCGCATGTACTGTATGGAGCAGCAATATAAGTGGGAGGAGTATTTGCCTTTGGTGGAGTTTGCCTACAACAACTCCTACCATGCTTCTTTGGGCATGGCACCTTTTGAAGCCCTTTATGGACGTAAATGTCGGACACCCATTAGTTGGGACAGAGTAGAAGACAGGGTGGTGATTGGCCCTGAGATGCTTAGAGAAATGGAAGACCAAATGAAAATCATTAAGGAAAAGTTGAAGCAGGCTACAGATAGACAGAAGAGTCTAGCAGATAAGAACCGGAGCTTTAGGCAGTTCTCTGCAGGAGATAAGGTCTTTTTGAGGGTTCGGCCGCATAAGAGTTCAATCTCTTTCGGCAAGAACTCTAAGTTGGCTCCTAGATTTGTTGGCCCTTTTGATGTTTTGGAGGTGATGAATCCGGTTGCTTACAGGCTTGCTCTGCCACCAGCTCTATCCCGGATACATAATGTGTTTCATGTTTCAGTACTTAAGCCATACCATCCAGATATTGCTCATATCCTTGATTGGCGTGCATTGCAGGTCCAGGACCCAGGGGTGATACAGGTGGAACCCGTCAGGATTCTGGAAGAACGCAACGTTAAGTTGCGTAATAGAGACATTATGCAATACAGGGTCCAGTGGGACCAATATTCGGTGGATAATGCCACCTGGGAAAATGCAGAGGATATAGACAGACTCTTTCCTCATTTGAGACCTTAGCATATTTATACTTTCTTTTATAGAGACTTACGAAGTACTGATATCTCAATTTTGTTATGTAATTTGCTTTTAGACATCGAGACGATGTCTCTTCTCAAGAGGGGAAGGATGTCACGTCTCATACATTGACTTATTTTGACCATTGACTTATTTTGATCATGACTTATTTTGACCATTGACTTATTTTGATCATGACTTATTTTGACCATTGACTTATTTTGACCATGACTTATTTTGATAATGTTTGACCATGACTTTATGAGATTTAATATACGAATTATGATACATGAATGTTTTGATGTATGGGAATGTAGAAACAAATAATTGTTTTCTTTCAAGAATTTTGAATGCATTATGTAAAATAGGAATGTTGATTAATTATTGTTTAAATTTATGTTTCTACAATGGTTACTAATACACTTTCGTTTTTGCACGCCTGAGTGCATTTGAGTGGCAGGTGATCGAAGGCCAAGGAGATCGAAGGCCAAGAGTGTGATTGAGGAAAAGGAGGTTAGCTTCCCGACAGGGTAAAAGAGGAGAAGCTCTCGATTACGCACACACCACTTAAAGCATGTAGCTGCATTAGGTCTTGTTTGTTTTTCAATGTGATTGCGTGAAAATGATAGCATAGCAAATTTAAATTACGGTTTAATTAACCTTAGAAATGATGAAAATAATATGGCTTATTCTATTTTAATTATTCCTCATTATATATTTGTGCAACAAAAGGATAAATCTGTTTTTAAAAGAAATGTAATTAAAATAAAAACAAAATAAATAAAAGAATAAATATAAATATAAATCTGTTTTGCATAAATGAAATTTTAGTTATAAATAAAACAAAAAAATAAATAAAAGAGTAAATATATTGCATAAATGAAATCATAGACTTGCATAAAAAGGGAATATATATATGGTTAATTTTCCAAAGGAATAAAGAATGAACAGCCCGAGAGAACATTGGGCTTGGAAATTATGTCTTAAAACCAACAATTCACTGGGCATGTGGCAATCCTTAGAAATTGCATGAGAATATCATCTGTCATCTGGAAATTTTATGCATGATCCTCGAAAAAGAGGAAGAGGGCTTTAAGAAAGAAAAGAGGACTTTGATGGAATATCTCGGGGGGAGTTCTGGAACAGAGGCGAAGAAGGTATTGTTGAACATCTGCATTGGAAGCAAATTTTTCCAGGTTCTCTTCATTGCTATGCCTTCTTTTAATTTTATTTTAAAAATTGCAGTAAGGAAATGTTTTATTCTCTGTCTAAGAGTACAAACAACTGAGAAATCCTTCCAATTTCGTTTTGAAATCTACTTCTCTATGTTGCAATTATAGAACACACATTCTTTCTTCAGAGTTAGGGTTTTCGTTCTATTGCAAGTCTGCATTTTATTGAAATGATCTCAAGTGTAATTACAAATATATGTTTGCATATCTGGTCTGTATAAAAATTCTGTTATCTGAATAAAAACAAAATGTCTTGAGATAAATTCGAATGCAGTTTATACTGGGCAAATGTCTTTATTTTTTTCTAAGTTTTGAAATTGCTAAGGGAATTATTCCCTTGCCCTCCCCATGGGAAGGTCGTGGACTGTGGGAGGCTCACGCCCTCCACAGGCCGCGGCCTGTGGAGGAGGCGCGAGCCCCTCACAGCCCGCCCCCTCCCCATGGGAGGGGCAAGGGCTTTCCTGAGCCCTTTTAGTCGCTCAATGCCAGTAAGGAAACCATGTAAAATACCTTGTTCTGTGTGCACGGCCAGTGAATTTGTTGAACAGATTCGAAAACCAAAATTTCTTACTTCGAATTATACACAGCTATACATGAATTTCTACACACACACACACACACACACACACATATATATATATGAATACATATACAAATGACTGCACATACATACATACATATATATATATACTTAGATATATATACATATATAAATAGATACCCATGCACATATGTGCCAAATACAATTGAAGCAGGAAACTCATTTCCAGAAAATAGTATGAACTTTGTTAATTATGTGCCAAATACAAATTAAAGCAGGAAACTCATTTCCAGAAAAGTAGCATGAACTCTGTTAATTATACACCATTATCTCAGAATTGTTAAACCTGAAGCAAGAACAAGAATGTCTTGAAAAGCCATGTATCAGAAAGTAGTATGAATTCTGTTGAATATACACAAATATCTCAGAATTGTTAAACCTGAAACAAGAACAGAAATGTTTTTGAGACACCATGTGAACTGGAAAGCACCTTGAATACGTTAAAGCAGTATAATCCTGAGTAAAGGAATACAACATGAAATGTGAATGAAAGATTATCTTTCAAACCTCAGAATTTCTGAATAAATTGCACTGTTTCAGTATATTATTATTACCTGTATTGAAATGAGGAATTAAACTGTCAGTCAGCCTGAGAATAGAAATGCATACGGAAAATAGAAAACACTGTTCTTTTTCTTTTCTATTAGTGCACTGAAAAGTATCAAGATATATATATATATATATATGTTCTTCTTTAAAACAGAGCCTTTATCCAAATCAAAAGGGATACTTACCAAAGAATAAATGACATCTTACAACTGAATTACAAAGGATGTTCTGAAATTCACAATTGAAATTCTTTTGAGAAATAATTGAATGATTGTAACATGTTTGAAAATGTATAAAGTTTCTGCTTTAGTATTTATTTATACTTCACTATGATAACTTCCGGGACAGGGTGCCGAAGGTGGGCAAACAGAGACGGTAGTATTACCTTTTCTAATCTACCATTTACTTGTATTATTTTGCTTGGCCAAGCACTGTACCATTGAAATAGATGGATTGTTTGTTTTAAAAGCCTAGAAATTTATTTGAGTCTCTGCCACCTCCTGTTGCAAGAAATGTGTTTATTTCTCATGTTAGAAATGCATATAGGCATCAGGCACGCATCGAGAGTTCCCTCCTTGTTTTGTTGTTTCGGGTTGCTAGGCTCCTTTATGCAGGGCCGGGGATTCCTTCGAGTTAGGAAGGGACCCGGGGAAGTCATGGACTTCGTGGTTGGGCGGAAAAGGCGCCTGAATCACATTCTTGGCCCCAGCTCGCAAGAAGACCAAGGTGTCACGGCGGTTGGTGGTTCCAAGATTATTTGCTATTGATGTACTTATGTATCATTCAGATTTGGCTTGTGAAGCCCATTGTAAATGTATATGCATTTTGACATTCTTGTTGAAACTTGAAATGGAAGTATGTTTTGAAAGTATTTAATGTAACATTGATTTTGAGAGGTTAAAGTTTTATAACTTAGCATAGAAAAGATGTTTCTATTAGAAGGATTGATTCCTCCAAGTGAGGATTGAATATATGTATATGAGAAAGTCATTGAAATACTTATGTTTTGATACATTACATTGATGATATTATTATATGAAATGCAATTTAAATTCTCTTTATTTCATTTGGAAGTGTTATGAGAAATGTTGACTTTTTGGAAACCTATTTATAATGGTTTGAATAAATTTAGAATACTCTTAATTTCTCTTTAATGCTGAGTTAAATGGTTTGAAAACACTCTTAATTTTCAGTGTGGATTGAAGTTAAGGAAGGATTCAACACCCTTAAGATGACGAGGTCTAGAGGAGAAAATAGTCCTCAACCACCTTAGGGATCAAAGCTCAAGTGATGGGATGAGGTGATGAAAGACTGTTTATTTATTTTTTATATAGAATTAGAATGTGAGAGTTCCAAAAATAGAAAGAGTAGGTCACAAAGGTCTTTTGGATAGTTTGATGAGTTCTCGACCAAGGATGACAACATGACACATATGCAACACATTGGCATCTCGTATGGACCAAAAATTGAGCAATTTTTGAAAAACAACAAAGTGACTACTTCTATTTTGATTTCTGGGAACTTCCAAGAATGCAAGGAAGATAATAGAAAATAACAAAACTAAAATAAAACAAACTAAATGAATTGTAGATTAAATGGAATGTAGTTGATAAAAAGAAGGATGAGAAAGGAAGAACTCACAACAGACCAAGAAATGAAGCATCCAACAAAAGAATACCTCTAATAATTACACACATAAGACCGATGAAAATGTTGGGGTTGTTTAGGGGTTTCCTCAATCAAACCCCCATTTCAGTATTTCCACCTCAATGGATAGCCAGATAGCTAGATAGATAAAGAGATACATAGAAAAGATGGAAAATGAATAGACAAGGGATGTGATAAATCCCAAGATGTTCAAATACACAATACAAATGGATATCACCTACAAGGCTTGAGGAAGCCAAAGAGAAAGAGAGAAAGAAAGAGTTGTGAAAGTCAAGAGAGTTGTAGAGAACATTGTGAGAACTTTGAAATTGTTGTAGAAAGCTATAGAGAGTTGTGCAAGATTGGGAGAAAGAAAGAATTAGAGAAAAAGGAAAGAGAGAATGCCCAAAAGAGTAAGAGAGATCATGTGGAGTGAAAAAGATAAATTTAAAAAAGAGAAGAGGAGAGAAAAAGAGGTTATTGAGCCATTACAAACCATCCCAAGTTGTTTCCATCGACCAAGGTAGGTGACAAGTGGCAAGAAACTTGAAAATGACCTTTTGAATGTTAAAATTTTGTGAGACTCTAGTGTGACATGCAAACATCCATGTGATGCGCTAGTGTTCAAATAAATTACACTCAAAGATGGTGGGAAATGAAGAAATCACAAGGTTAACTCAAAACTCACACACAGAGTTAGTTGCTTAAAAGGGGTGTTGAGATCCTAAGAGGGAAAAGGCCAATGCAATGGCTAAGATGAGCCTACACAAAAATACTAATGGAGTGGATATAAAAGTGTAGGTGAAATTGCAAGGGTATGTAATTTTTGACATTATATTTTTCCCCCAATTTAGTGGGCTTATGAATCTACTTGAATATGCACACTAAAGGAAAGCTACTAAGAATTTATAACATCATGATGCCAAAAGGATACTATAGAGGAAGTAGATAGCTCTTTGAATTAGGGAAGCATTCCCCTAGGATAAAGATCTATAATACAAACACATTAGACATGAAATATTTGCACAAGACAACAAGGTTAGAAAATATAAAGCTACCAAATCATGGGGTTAGAACATGATGAACATATAAGTATTTAAAGATAAAAGCATGGATAACACATACACAATGGTACATAATAGACAAGCTAAAACTTTTGAGTCAACAAAGTGAAAGAGAACTTGATGCGGGAGGTTGTCGAGCAATACTATGCGTCGTTCCAAAAATAACAATAAATAACATATAGAAAAATTATTAAATGGAGAGAAGAATGTAAGGATTGATTTCTTCAAGGAAGGAATGCATCCATTTAAGATAGAGAAGCAACCAATGCTGAAGAGGATACATGACTCAAGCACTAGCTTACTGTCTCACTAGGGGTCATGTAAATGATAATGATTAAAAAGATAGATCATAGGCTAGCAAGTTGTGTTATGTTAGATGATCATAGATTGATAGAACCAACCCTACTACATGGAGGAAAGTCACTGCTCAATTCTATGGTAGAACCAACCCCGCTATGGAGGAAAGCCACTACTCGATCATGTGGTAGAATCAGACCCACTACCTAGGAAAGTCATTATTGACATGTGATAGAAACTAACATCGCTATGGAGGAGAACCCCTGTCATGATTATAATAGACACATGTGATAGAAACAAACCCTGCAAGGAGGAGAACCCCTAGATCACAATTATAATAGACACATGAAAGAGAAAAACCCCACAAAGAGGAGAACCCCTATCACAATTATAATAGACAGGATAAGCTTGTGAGAAAGAGGAATCTTTTCTACTACAAGTATCCAAGATGTAAGAGAATTTTGACAGTGTTTTTATAAGAGTGAGAAGTAGAGAGGAAATCCTCAAGAGGGATGCACATCTCCAAAACAAGTTTTCCTTTCCCCCAATGTACAAGCGAGGATAACCATGCTAGATACTATTGTGTCACTACCACAAAGAAATTATGATTGCACCAATAATGTACCACCAAAGGAAAACTATGAATGCCACATAGTGGGTGGTGAAAAATAGAAGGGAGTTGTAATATCCTCATGAGAAGATTCTTATCAGATAGAATAAAAAAGATAGAGGTAAAATTCGATATCACTTACATCATGAGAAGAAAAGATAGGCACACATCAAGAGATGGAAGAGTGATGGCACCAAAATCAATATTTTTTTGTACTTTTTCCTTCAAGGCTCCACATTCACTAGTGGAATGGAAAAGCACTTAATGATATGCATAGAAAGAATGTTTTTTTTTAACTTTGTGTGAACCTTCTTATGTGTCTAGGAGCGAAGAGTAATCAACTGGGATTTGAGAAGCCTAAAAGAGATATGCTCTTTTTCAGATAAAGGATGAGGGGAAAGAAGAAAACCTTTCTCTTGTGAAGAGAAGTTTGGCTACTCATGAGAAGAAGGCATAAGGGAAATAGATAATGGATGAGGGGATGGAGACAAATGAGAAGGCTTATAACCTAAACCCCTTGCAAAAGAGTGAGTTGAATTGGTTCCAAATGACCTTAACTCCTTATTCTATGCACCCAATACCATTTCCTTTATACCCATGCTTAGAAAGAATATTAAATCCTAAACCATAATGTGATTGAAACTCCTCAAAAGGGGGAGGATCAACATTAAGGAAATTATAATTTTTTTTCACATTATCTCGTGATACAAAAGAATAATCATCTTTGATAGTGAGTGTGAATGATATTTTTTGGATGTCTAAGTGGATTGAATCTACTTTGTAATCCCTAATATAAAAGTCATTGAAGTTCAAGGATCCCCAGTTATCATCAAGACATGCATCTAGTTTAGGAGAAGAATTAGGAGTAGACTCAAGATTTCTCGCTTCAAGAGGATCTTCTTCAAAGACATCTATCTCAAGAGTATCCCATGTAACAGGTGCTACTAGATTAGATGTCAATGCATTAGAAGATAATGAAGGGATAAAAAATTTAAGAGTAGGTGCAATTGAAGCTTGACCAATAGTTTTCATCCCACATAAGTGTACAACATCTAGTTTAGCCTTGATTGTGATCACCTCACTATCTACAAAAAACTTCACAAAATAATGTAAAGTAGAAGTAACTACTCCCAAAGCATGAATCCATGGCATTTCCAAGAGAAAATTATATGGTAATGCTCTCGACATAACATATACCAAGGTAGGTACAATAACGAGTCCCAATATTAAAGGAAATATTATTGTGCTTAAGGCTTATTGAACAATATTATCAAGCCCACAAAGATATAAGAAGAAGCAGCAAGGGAAGTTGAATCAATCTTGATTTTTGGTAACAAGTTGATGCTACATATGTTGAGATTCGAACCAGTATCAATGAGAGAATTCCTAATGCCAATATTGTTAATGTAAACTATTATCATGTTAAGGGATTCATTTTCTTCTATACTTCTAAATGAGAGAGCTCATGTGGATGAAACGTAATATTTGGCTAATCCACATGAATATGATCTATCAACGTATTAGCATCTGTTGTCCTAGTGGAAGAAGGTAAGAGGATCTTTTGCAATGTTTCCTAAATCATACATTGGTAAATTAGAGCAGTCTGAAACAAATCCCAAAGTGAGATCTTGACAAGAGTAACATGAAGTTTCTCAATAAGATCATACTCACTTGGTTTCTTAGTTGTTAGTCTAGGTGCTTGAGGAAGTCTTGGTTGAGAAAGTGGTAAAGAAGGTTGGTTAAGATTCTACTAATTCCTTCTAGTATTATAAGCATGGGCTACCACTCTATAAGGAGCCTTAGATTGAATGAATTTCATGTAAAGATCTGGTGTGTTACTTTCAACATGATCCCATAAATAGAGAAAATCCTTTTAGGAGAAGTCCATGGTCAGTCAAAGTCACATAAATGACTGGTCTCTTAGGCCTTTAGGAATCATTAGAGACTATGATTGCATTTATGAATTCATAATGACTTATAGATGACTTATTTAGAGAAATATGCTCAACATCTATCCTTGAAGGATCTGATGAGAGAGAAGATTCATCATTCATTAATGCATCATCTATACAAGAGAGTGCATTGGAATGAAGAGAAGGTAGAGTAACATTAATAAAACTATCAATGATTTCATCTTCTTGCAATAAAATATCCTCTAAGATATAAGAGGAGTTTCATGAGAATCAAAGATACAAAGTGACATAGGCATATCCAAGTCACCATCACATGCATGGAGTGGAACATCATTAACACTTTGAATAAGACTAGAAATTGAACTAATAAAAGAAGATAGAAAATGAATTTTGAAAGTAATGAAATAAATATAAGAAATAATGCATAAACAGTCCAATTGAAGACCAACATATTATTTTTACTTTGAAAGCATGGAATAGGGTTTGGGGCAACACTCCAAATTATTTTTCTTAGAAGGTAAAATCTTTGATTTGTCCTTTTTTTTTTAATGTTCACATCGAGTTCACCAAAATGTAGAGGAGATTTGACATCATCAAGATGATAAGGTTTAAAGGGGAAAATAGTCCTCAACTACCTCAAGAATCAAAGCTCAGGTGATGGGATGAGGTGATGAAAGCATATTTATTTATGTTTTATGTAGAATTAAAATACACGAGAGTTCCAAAAAAATTGCAAGTCACAGAGGACTTCTAGATAGCCTCACTAGCTCTAGACCAAAGATGAAAGTGCGACACATGAACATCCATGTGGTGCATTGATGTTTCATATGAAACAAAAGTTGAGAGTGAGCCAAAAAAAAGAAAAGTGGCTACTTTTATTCTAATTTCTAGGAAATTTCAAGAATGCAAGGAAGATAATGGAAAATAATAGAACTAAAATAAAGAAAATGAAATGAAATATAGATTAAATGGAATGTAGATGATAAAATGGAGGAAGAGAAAGAAAGCACTCGCAATGGACCAAGAAATGAAGCCTAGAGAAAAATAATACATCTAATACTTGCACACACAAGATCAAGGAAAATATTGTGGTTGTTTAGGGGTTTGCCTCAATCAAGCCCCCATTTTGGTATTTTCACCTCCACGGACAACCTAATAGACAAATAGATAAAAATATAAATAGAAAAGATGGAAAATGCATAGACAAGGTATGTGCTGAACCCCAAGATGGTCAAAGACACAAGACAAATAGATATTACTTACAAGGCTTGAGGAAGCTAAAGAGAGAGAGAGAGAGAAAGAGAGAGTTGTCATAGCCAAGAGAGTTGTAGAGAATGTTGTGAGAAATTTGAAACTCATGTAGCAAGCTATAGAGAGCTGTGGAAGCTTGAGGGAAAGAAAGATTTATAGAAAAATAAAAGAGAGAATTTCCAAGAGAGCAAGAGAGATCATGTGGAGTGAAAGGATAGATTTAAAAAGAGAGAAGAGGAGGGAAAAAGAGGTTCCTAGGCCATTACAAACTATCCTGCCATTTCCACCAACCAAGGTAGGTGACAAGTGGAAATACACTTGAAAATGACCTTTTGAATGTTAAAATGTCATGGGAAGCTAGCGTGGTGCATGGACGTCTACGTGGTGAGCTAGTGTCTAGATAAATTACACTCAAAGATGGTGAGAAATGAGGAAAACACAAGGTTAACACAAAACTGACGCACAAAGGTAGCTGCTGAAAAGGGGTCTTGAGCATCCTAAGAGGGAAAAAGGATAATGCAAGGGCTAAGATGAGCCTACACAAAATACTAAGGGAGTGGACTCTAAAGTGAATATAAAAGTTTAGGTGAAATTACAAGGGTATGTAATTTTCCACAGTACAATTGGCAAGAAGGAAAAAAATAAGACATACCAATGGAATAAGAAATCATGGAATTCAATATTCAAGGTCAAATGAGTTAAATTCCATATAATAGGAAGATAATGATTACACATGTAGCATGGATGATAGGAAATAAATTTTGATTATATCTTTCATTTTAGAACAAGTGTAGTATCATGAGAATCCAAGAAACAATCTATAGTCACTCTTTCATTGGTTGAAGCATTGAAGTATGTATTAGCAGTAGAATCATCATGCCAAGAAATTTGGATGAGAAGAGTGTTGAAAGATCTAAGGAATGAATGAGAAGAAGCAATAATAATATTGCGACAAAAATTCAACAATAACACTATCCAAAAAATATATATTTCATAAAAAATGTAAGTATATTGACACCAAATCTATAATTTCATTAGAGAGATGATCAACAATAGAGAGGTTTATTTAGAAATTTGTAAGTCTAAAGACCAATGTGCAAATATCTTCACCTAGGCATTAGGAAAAATAAAGTTTTGTGTATCAAAGAGATTGTTTGGGCATCGTAGATGACAATTATTTTGATTAAGGGGGAGTGTGGGAAATATTAATCCCAATCAATTGCATTTACTCCTCTATCATTACTCTCACTCAATTACTACCAAGGGCTCCTTCATGCTTAATCTAAGTGTCTGAAACATATATTCTCCAACTATTTTCAACTCATATAAATTCCATTATTGACGTATAAGACATAAACTAAAGATAAATTAATTACATAATCCTCTATCATATTTTCCCCACAATATGAGAAGCCAAAGAATTAATTACAATTAATTTTTATTCTTTGAATTTATAGCATATATATTGAATCAAGGCTATTTTTATGTAGTAAAGAACTTGAAAGGAAGGTTATTATTAGATTTTTTTTCTTTATTAATTTAAAATAGAGCACCCTATTAGGGTAAATGCAAGAAGATGAGTTCACTTCTAGTGGAAGTTTCAAACTTAGAAAAAACCTGAAATTGGGCAAAACAAAATGGGATCCCATTTTACTTTGGGCCCCAAGCCAAAAATGGGATCTTGTTTTGGAGAAATGGGATTTTGTTTCATAAAGGCTTAAAATTAAAAAAAGAAAAACAAATAGGATCCCATTTAGAAATGAGATCATGTTTCTAAAATGTGGTCTCGTTTCCAAAAATTTCAATTTTTGGCTCAATTTTTTCTATGGGTTTCGAGTCAAAAAAGGCTTGGGGAGTCAACCCTTAGCTTTGGACCTGCTTTGACCTACAACTTCAAGGTCATGTTAGTGTTCTAGTAGAAAATAGTGACTTTGGACATATGTTTGAAGATGGTTTTTGTAGAATTTTTTGATGAAATTAAAACCCATTATATATGAGATTGTGTAGATTCCAAATATGTAATTTTTTTTACAAATGGATTATTTTATTTATTATTAAATAATTTTTGATGAAATTGGTCCATAAACTTGAAATATCATGGTTTTTTAGTAGTTTAATAACTTCTTATTAAAATAATTTTTTGAAAAAAAATTGTACATGCACATTCTTCAGACTTCTTTTCAATTTAAAAAAAAAATCAAAAAATATGAGTTTAGGTCATATTATGCGTGACATCCATGAGGAATTTTTTAAATAACAATTATGGCCAATAAAAAAAATTACAAAAAAATATCATGCACATTCTTTAGTATGTTACAAATCTTTTCCCAAAAGGATTAAGAAAAATAAAATTATTTAGGTCAAAATATGGATGACATACACATGCATGGTATGGTAAAAAAAAGTGACTTTTAAATAGTGGTTTTTAGACTTTCCTATTGAAAATCAATTTGTATCATCTGGTTATTAAAAAAATTACACATTTGGAAACTAGACTTGGAGTACTACATTTCATATTATTGACTTTTTTTAAGATTCAATCTTTAAGTGCTTCAAATTTTTAGGTCTTGAATGAGACAAATTCTAAAAATCAAGGAAAATACTTCCACTTTTTTATCAAAAAGTGGACTCAACTTCTTGTACACACCCATTATATGTTTATGTCTACACAAAAAGAGCACAACTCTATGTTTATTTAATACACAGCTTTGTATGAAATTAGTACACATATAATATTTTATTATTCATCTCTATTACTTCTTTATGTTTTGTCTTTTATTCTCGTATTCCTCCTATCTTCACTAGTTTGATTGGCACCAAAATGAACACTTACCTGGATGGATCTAGAGGGGGTCTAGGTGGACACTTGCCTTTTCATTTAAATATGTTATTTGAATGGATGAAGATTTGACCTCTAGACATGCCAATATTGTAAATATTCTCATGTAAGTTGTGCTTGATGCTAAGACCAATCAAATAATAGAGAATAGTTCCAAACTGAGTGAGTATTTGAAAACAAGTGTGGAATGATCCATTTTGGTTATTCATAAATGATTGTTGAGGATGTGCTTTATTTATCAGAACATGCATTGATTTATAAATTTATTGGTTTTTAGGATTTTTTTCCTTTCTTGGAAAATTGTGTTCATAGTACATATGGTATCCAAAGGGATATATATAGAATTTTTGTTGGTTTCTAATGAATTTTTCTTTGTATTGAGGGCCATATTTTCACAATCAAGTCCTAGGGTTGTTCATTAATATTTGGCATGTTGGATTTGATTCTATAGATGATCTTCTCTCCCAAATTTTAGTTTGGGTTTGTCTTCTTAAACTACCCATGCAACTTTGGAGACCTAATATTATTTATCCCATAGAATTAGTTCTTGGGAAACCTCTAGGCCTTTCTTATCAAAGCTTGAGAGGAAGATAACTACATGTGTTCATATCTACGTAGAGATTGATCTCAATAATTATTTGTTTGATTAATTAGAAATTAGGTTGGAAAATATGAATTAGATTCAACAAGTGGATTATAAAGCTCTTCCTTTCAAATATTATCATTTGTTCCATGATTATGGACATCTTTAGAAAAATTCCCAAAATGAATCTCTTTGGCTATTTCTCCCCAATGAGGTGTTTCTATTTTAAAAGCAACTACAAATGAAAATGAAAATCCTTGGTATTTAATACTAAAAGGAATGACTCATATGGGTTTGTTCCTATGCAATCTCACAAAAGAGGAAGGACAAATATATCTCAAAAAACTGATTCATCTAGAAGGGGAATTCAAATAATAGAATTGATATTTTAGAGTCACTTGAGGATCTAGATTTTAATTATTTTGTAAAGACTTCAACTAATTTGGTTGAAAATTATTCAACTAATTGGCGCTTAGTGCTTCCCTATCCTTCCTAGCTTTCACCACCAAAATTCCAAAATCTATTGAATGTGCATTTGTCACCTCAAGAAGGGTTTGGTAGACAACATGGTGCTATTTTGGTCAATATTGATTTGAATGCTAGGATTCCTATTTTGAATTATCATGTAGTTGAGGAATCTATAGATTGTGATATGTGTAGCCCTTCATTACATTGGGGTTAAAGATGATGTTAGTATTAATTAAAAAAATAATACTTCATTGGGACTTTAGTTAAAGACTCTTAAAAAACTATAGAAGAAGGAGAAAATGAGAGGGGAAAAACTAATTGAATCTGGGGTAATTCCACTTCCCTCTCCTTCAAAAATGATTGTTATCTCATGGAATGTTAGGGGTTCAAGTAGCTCACCTCATTAAAAAAAAATTTGAGATCTTATCCAAATTCAAAAACTTGGTATTATTTTCCATCAAGAAATAAAGCTTTCTATGGAGGACATGTTAAATTTTTTTTTTTCTTTGGAAATGTAGTTAATGGTAACGTGTTGATGTGCAAGGCTCTACAAGTGCTTTAGATTTATTTTTGGGACCTTTATTGATCTACACATTCCTCTTGGTAAATGTATAAGCATTATTTACCTTTGGTAGGTACATGTTTTGATTCTTGTAATCAAATTTTATTATCTAATGTTTATGTGCCATTGTATTTTTAGGGTAAGGTTTTTTTGTGGTTTCATATTCATTTTGTGAGAATTCAATATTTTATTTCATCCCTTCAATTTTGGCCATGCACTTTCATGCCATTATTTCTCTTGATGAGAAAATTGGAAAACTGATTAAACTTGATTCTTCTTCAACTTTATTTCATGAAAATATTTATTTTCTTAATATTTTGGATATTAGACCAAGTGGACGTATTTATACTTCGAACAATAAAAGATATGTCTCTACTTATATTTTAGAACATTTGGACGGGTTTTTAGCCTTTATTGAATGGGTTAGGGATAATATAATGATTTCATTTGAGTTTTTGTAGTGGCATGGTACTAATCATTGGCAGATTAATTTTTTTTCACATCTTTTTTCTATTTCTAAAAAACCACCATTCAATTTTCAATTAATGGGGTTTTTCATTAGATAATCAGAAAGAATACATGATATTTTATTGGTTGCAAGACAAGCCCTTCTTTGGTAGTGCAATGTATTTATTTTTTTAAAGGATTCAATTTTTTAAATTTAAACTTAAATGATGGAATAAATTTGGTCTTGGAAATATTTTCTTGCAAAAGAAACAAGTGCATGAAAAGTTGGATGAACTAATTTTTCAAATAAAAGAACTAGGTATGACTAAAGAAAAAATTCTATAGGATTTCTCTATTTCTAAAGAGCTTCATGAATGGGAATTGTGAGAAGAGATATTTTGGAAGAAAAATTTCATGATCATATGGCTCTAAGAGGGATATCAAAATACTTTCTTTTCTCGTAATTTACTTAAGGATAAGAGATAAAAGAAAATTATTATATTTATTTTCTCTTCTCAAGGTATTACACTATCTTATTTATAGGAGATTAATGAAGAAGCTATTTTAATTTCTCTTTTCAATTTAAAGAAAGTGGCCATATATCAAGGTATGAGGAAAGGGTTATTTAGACTCTATCCATTCATTGGTTACTAATGAAATGATTAATCATTTAATGGAACCTATTACTCTTAAATAATTGAAAAAAAAATCTTTCAAATGAAGAAAGTTAAGGCTCCTAGTCTTAATGGATTTCAAATGGATTTTTTCAAAGAACTTTGGGATTTTTGAAAGGAAAATCCTTTTGATATAGTTCATGACTCTCAAATTATAACAAGATGCATAGAGAAATCAATTCTAGATTTTTTTCTTTGATTCCTAAGAAGATGGGGGCTAATTCTTTTGATTTATTTCATCATATATAGCTCTTTGTAATTGTAGTGTCAAAAAATGTTGTCATGTACATTTTCACACTTAATCTAGGAATAATTAATGATAAATTAGACTTAATGTTTCCTTGATCTAGTGTTGTGATGTGTTTTACACATACACATTAGGTCTAGGGCCTGTTTAAGCTAAGTAAACCTAACTCTGAACCCTAATTTAATGTTGTAGAATGTATTTATTTAAACTTTCACATTAAATTTAGGAGGCTTGTAAACGAAATGGACCTAATCTATTGTTGTAATGTGTTTTACACATTCACATGGGATTTAGAGCCCTTTTTAGCTAAATAGACCTATTTTTTCCTTAATTTAGTGTTGTAAAGTGTATTTATTTACACTTTCACATTGGATTTTGGGCCCTATTGCATTTATCACCTTAATATCATCATTAATAGGCCCCCTAAGACCCCATATTATGCATGCCAAGGCATATTTCAATAAAAAATCCAACAATATCAACATATAAACTTAATGTACACACTCCCCGACACTTTAGAAATCAAAATAGGCCCTGTGGGACCCATTCACCACTTTGGGTGAATGAGTCCTATCCATGTGGGACCCATTCACCCAGCTTGGCGAATGAGTCCCATTTGGCCTATTTTCAAGGTTTTAAGTGAGAAAATTTGGGTTTTAAGTTCAAATTTTATGTATGTCGGACTTTGGGATCTAATACACGAGATATTAGATAGATTGTCTATATAAATGAGCTTTCAAATCATTATTTTGCATAAGCATTCATGATATCAAGTCAAGTAAGCAAGAGTTAAGCATTCCAAGACTTCAAAAGAGTATCAAGAGAGTATTCAAAGTCATTTCTAAGACATTCAAGGGAAGAATTCTTCATCAATTGTTGTAGCAATTCAAGATCCATCATCGTGTTAAGCATATCAAGCATCAAGCATGTTATTGAGCTAGTGTTGTGATATAGTATTGAAGATCCAAGATCAAGCATTGTTCTACACCTATTGTTAAGATCAAGATCTACATCCTTCATGGCCATTTCATGTTGAGTTGTAGATTTACAAAACATCATTTAAAAGACATCATTCAAGATCTAGGTATCTTAGAGCTTGAGGATCATTGAAAATTAGGTTACAAGCTTGAAGAATTTTTTTGGAGTTGTCTCCCTGTTTGCAAGGTTATAATCTTCACTAAAAGGTCACCTACAACCTCAAAACCAAAGTTTCAGATTTAGAGACAAAGTGGAACATAAAGAGTAGACATTGAATACCAAATTCATACTTTGAAATTCTAGAAAACCCTAACTGGACTCAGTCGCACAGATTGGAAAATGAGTCTCAATTTAGGTCAATTTTCATATTTTTGTAGTTTTGGATACCCTTTTTTCTAGAAACTTGTTCCTCTACAAAAACCCTGATCTAGGACTGATTCGCCTAAAATAGCAAATGAGTCCCAGTAGGCCTAAAGTCCAAATTTTTTCGCATTTTGAGCTCTATGCCTGCTTTAGATTCCTAGGTGCACACATTCCATTATGTACCTTTTGGTTTGTTTCATTTGCATCTTTAGATCATCCAATGAGTCATTGCATCAAACTAGGTTTAAGCATTCTATCTTGCATTTCATTTATCTTTCCAAGTTCTTACTTGGTGGTGAACCCCTTATTAGTTTGCATTTAACCCCTAGGACAGACCTATTGCAAGATATCTTTCTCCTTTGCATTGAGATCTCAAGGGTTTGTTCTTGAGTGAAAGTTAGTGAAGATTTTCATTCTAGGTCTTATACCCTAGAAGAAGCATTTAGAATACCTTCCTTCCACCTTTCATTTTGGTAAACTTGCATTTAGAATACCTTCTTTACTAATTTGGAGTCCATCATCATCCTAGATCTAGCTTAGGGTTTGCATTAGTTATTTGGCATCTATGGTTTCTAAATTTTGCATTACTGAAAGTGCATATAGGTTGCATTTTTTCATCTCAAATCATATAAAATCTACATTTGCATTTAGTCTTCAGGTCATACAACATAAAAAGCATTAAAATCAATTGAAAATTTTTGAAAATTTTGGAAAAACCCTAATTGGGACTCATTCGCCCCTTTGGGTGAATCAGTCCTAGTCCAGATTTTAAAATTCCTTTTAAAACATTAAAAACCCAATTTTTACAGTGCTTCCTAAGTTTGTTGGTAACATATAGTATAAGTCTGGAAAGTTTTAGGAACATATTTTCTATGTATCTAGGTCAAATCATCCATGCAGTGAAGTCATTTTTAAAGCATTTCAAAAATCATTTTGGTATCAAAAGCTTCAGATCTGAAGGACATTTGTTTACATTTTAGAAACATTGCATAATTTAGATAGATTACTTTCTCATGTTAGCATGTGTTCTTTTCGAGCATTTAGTGTTTCTAGAATATCAAATGGCTTGTACAATTCTATTTTCCCTACTCATGGGCATAATCTAGGAAAGCAAAGTAAAACCTTTGATAAGCATGTTGGATACCCTCCTAGTATCCATCGAATTTGTAAGAATGTCATAACACAAGAGGATGCAAGTGTAGTCAATCATAACAATCATACTTGTTCTTCTCCTAATACCTCTCATATTAGTGATGAAGGTATCTCAAGGTGAAAGAAGACACAAGCATTGAGGGTCTTGATTGTCCCTCTCCTCCTCCCCCTTTGGAAAATATTAGAAAACAAGAAGATGAGATCATAGACACATTGCTAAACATCACCTTACCTAGTCTTCATTCATCCCTTTCTTGTGAGAATGTTCTAGTGAAAGTAGATGAAATAATAGGTAGCCATGATAATCAAATTTTTCCTTCTCCTTATATCCCTCCTCGATGCAAAGAGGATAGGTTGGTGTTAGAAGATGCATCTATTGAGAGTCATGAGAATCTTGTTCCTCCCTTCCCTAATGCTCCTACCATTTGGAAAGATCTATTTGATAAGCATGAAAATCATAGTTTTCCTTCTTTTGATGCCTCCCATATTTGTGATGAAGATACTTTAAACAAAATCTAACCATAGAATGCGATGAACATCTTACAAGCTCTCCTACTAGGGTAGATAGTATGGCACAAGAGAATGAGACCTTAGAGAAAAAGGACAATAAAATTGAGCCTTCTCTTAATGTCCCCACTAGTGATAAAGAAGATATTTTGATCTCCCCTACATGTGATGAAGTCATTTTAGAAGAACCAAGCTTTGAATGTCATGAACATCTAGCTTGTAGTCCTCATAAAAACTCTCCTCCTAGGGAGGATATCATAGTGCAAGAAAAAGAAAACATTGAAAATAATGATATTGTTCCCTTAGATGAATATGGTGAAGTATCATTAGACTCTCCTTCACTAAGGGCGTTAATATTATTAACCTCAACTCATCCTCTACCCTCCTTCACATAAACCACAAACTCAAAATAAACATGAACTTATCCTTTACTCACCTAAGAATAATGTTTCACAACATCTAAGTCATAATACCATTGCTCATACATATAACACTAGAAACAATCTACAACCAAGACAAAAACCTTCAACCACCTTACCTTTGCCTAATCCCATCTTGCCTAGTGCTCCTTAGTTTCCTTCGCAAAGTGGAAAGGAGTATGATCTTGTTGAAAAACTAAAGAATACTCCTGCTAAGATATCCTTATGGGACCTTATTCAAGCCTCCCCTCATTACCACAACATGATTCAAAGTGATTTATAACAATTTCTTGTCCCTTCTAATGCGCAATCGAATGAAATAGAAGCTATGATTCAAGGAATAAATGCTAACATTGTTTTCCACCAAAGTGAACTCCCTCCTTTGAAAGTGCAAAAATAAAATGATGTCTTCATGATAATAGCTGGCTACAACAAATTAGGAATAAAGAGAACCCTTGTTGACAATGGTTTTTCTCTTAATGTGTGTAGTATCACACTTTTGGATAAACTTGGTGTGGATAAGTAAAAAATTTAACCTGAAATTCCTTGTCAATTCATGGATTTGATAACATAGGCAAAAAACCATTGGGTACATGATTACTTTACCTATTACAGTTAGACAGGCTGGACATTACAAACCCCGATTCATGTCATGCCAAATGATCTTTCATATAATCTCTTTTTTGGAAGACCATGGATTCATGAGATGCATGTGGTGCCCTCTACCTTTCATCATATCATGAAATGTGTCTATAACAACAAATTATATATAGTCAAAGCCAATACTGAACCAAATAGTTGTTTGAACATTGAGAAAGGTAAAGAGAATCCTTTGAAAATATTGACACCAACTACAAAAGTAGAACATGTGTAATAGAAAGAAAGAAAAACATATTGACGAAGACACAAAGTTGTTAGAAGATGATTGGGGTTCCTTAGATTTCAAACCTACATTCATGGGGGAATACAAGGTCATAAACAAAGACTCTAACAAGGGAAAAGAAAAAGTAGTAATATCAACAAAAAAATTGAAAGACCCTTTGAAAGCAACAAAATTTGGAAGACCCTTCAAAAGCATCCACCTGAACCACTTTAGAACAAAAGCCAATAAATTGTACAACAAAATTTGATGAACTTGACTATGAACAATTGCTGAATCCAAAAGAAATGAAAAAGATTTATAGAAGAGGTTATGAACTTATGAAACAATTTGGTTATAATGGAAAAGGATGTGGTGCTAATGAACAAGGTATATGTGTCCCTATAGAACCTAACACACAAGAAACAACTCATGGTCTTGGTTATTGTCCTTTCATAGAAATCAACCCATCAAACAAGCCTTAACTTAAGATCAACACTCTTACAAAGGTTTCTTCTAAGCCGACTTTAACAGTAGTGCATCCTGAACTGGTAAACACACTAGTGGTCTTGATTGTTATCATTTGCAAGAAAAGAAACAAAAATAAATAAATCTTTGCTTAATGTCAATGTCATCACACAAAACACCAATGATTTGAGTTTGTTAGATTTTACACCCTCCTATAAAGCAGAGAACAAAATCTCACAATCTAAAGAGTGTTGTGTAGGTATGACATCTTGTACTAAGAAAGAGATATCTTTGTCACCAAATAAAGGAACATATTCTTTTGATCAAGAGAGTATCTTATCGAGACGCCTCCAAGATCACTTGATATCTCTCCCTCCAAGAACACGAAATAAATTTTACTACAAGAGTTCATTTTGCGAATATCACAGAGTTCATGGTCATTCTACTAATGAATGTAAGGCTTTAAGTAACAAAATTCAACATCTTAGGGACTATGGTGCTCTTCCTTGTGTTGAAGCACCTAGTTCCTCTAATTGAAACTTATTTGAAATCCTATTCATCTCATCCTTTTCCTGCACTAAGTGGGGGCAAGGGGTTAGATAGCCTTGACCTTTCATTAACATATAAGAGCAAGCTTGGGATGTGGATGACATGACTTAATTTGACTCGCATGTGACAAACTTATTCATGATGTAGTTTGATTTGGAAACATATAACTTGGCATAGGGCTTTCCGAATTAGCTCACATGTCTTCTTCTACTTTAAAGCAATTGCTCACATTAATGGTGTTAGCAACCGCTTTAAAGTGGGGGAATACATCGAAACTTATGTTTCAATGTGTGACTTTCTTTTTCTTGCAATGCCTCCTTTTCTTGGTGGTGTCATTGGGCTTGATTCCCTCTGAGAGCATGATATTTCTTTGACTTGTCCTCTCTTGGAGACATTACGCACAATGTTCCCTAAGAAGAGACCTTGCATGAACTAAGAAAAATCCCTTTGAACATACCTTACATTGTTTTGTATTTACAACATTGGTTATATGGACACCTTGAATAAAACAATTTGTATGCTTGTGGAGCCATCTTGTTTTTTCATGAGTTCCAAGCATATGAATATTTGCTTGCCTCATGAAGCTCGAAGTTCATTGTTTGTTCATGAGCTCCAAGCATACGAAGTTTTACTTGCCTTATGATGCTCAAAATTCATTATTGTGTGGCACCTTTATCAAAATTATCAGGAGGTATAAGTATGTTATGGTTTGACGAGAAGCTGATTCAAGGCACCGGTAAACCCACAAAACTGGTTTACAATTCCAGTGAGGAAGGAAAAGTTGCAAAAAATGCCCCCATGTAAAAAATTTTGGTTTTTGGGTGTTCAAACGAACATATGGTTCGAGTGCACCTAAAGGGGATTCACT
>VDFB02151399.1:0-17925 GCA_007258455.2 Sequoia sempervirens
ACACCACACAATAAGATAATCAAATATGAGAAAATGCATAATCTCCCACATCAGTATACTATATGAAAACTCAATGTAGACTACAAAACAAAATATTGTCATTCATATCTTCCAAATTCCTTCACATCTCATTATGAAACTCCAAATAAAGATGCATATTGTAGTCTCAAACATGTGTAAAAAGTACTATGATGATATCTTTTTTATGAGATAGAATCCAAACCAAAAAGCTGGCATGCAAAGCTAGTGTATGAGTATGACACTATTTCCAAAACAACTAGTAATTGTAACTTTCCAACCATACAACTTAGTTAGTTGAAACCATGTTAGTGGATGCAACTGATATCAAGATGAAACATATTATCAAATTTAGAGAAGATCTTACACAAAGGGACAATCTAGATCAAAATACTGAATCAATAAACTTTCATTACCAAAGTAGCTAAAAACTGATAAACATCAAAATTCCATTTAGGCAATTATCCAAATTCCATTTTTTGACATCAATAACAATCTCTCAATTTCCAACACAATCTTGCATACCAAGCTCTAGGAGCTTTCTTGAGTCCATATAATGCCTTCTTCAATCTATAGACCATATTAGGATCATTTGATAACTAGAAGCCTTTCGATTGTTCAATATACACATCTTCTTCCAACTCACCATTCAAGAATGTAGACTTCACAACCAACTGATATGTGTTGAAATCCTTGTGTGTTAAAAAAGTTGAAAACATCCTAACAACTTCCATTCTTGCTACCAAAGAAAATGTATCCTCAAAATCTATTATTTCCACTTGTGAGTATCCTTTACATACAAGTCTTGCCTTGTTTCTTACCACTTCTCCACTCTCATTCAGATTATTTCTGAACACCCACTTTTGTTCTAATCATTCTTGTTTGTAGGTCTTAAGGATAAGTTCCCAAGTATGATTCTTCTAGATCTTCTCCAGTTCTTCTTCATAGCCTTAGTCCAATATTCATCTTTCATGCTCCAATCCCCTTATTTTAGGTTCAAATTTGGAAAATAAACATAAGTTTACTTGTTCTTCTATCATAGCAGCCTTTCTTCTTGTGAATACACCTCTACTTTTTCCACCTATTATATGATCTTCAAAATGATTCTTCTACACATACTTAGGGGTCTTAGGGATCTTTTCCAAAGCTTCTTTCTCTTCAACTTGCACTTCTTTTTCCTGACCATCATCTTTCTCTTCTTCTTTGCAAGAGGACTCATTCGATTCATATCCATATATCATCACTAAAATTTTGTGTAAGTCTCATCCACTTTGGAATTTTCAATTTCAACAATATTTTTCAGACTCTTGTAGCACTGGTAATCCTTTCTTCTTGTAGAATATCCAAGGAATATTCCTTAAGTTGATAAACATTTCCATTTATCCTTCTTCCTACTGCAACCACAATTCTAGATCCTTTTTTGATCTTAAAACCATTCCTTTGAAACACAAGATTATATCATTTGCTACACATTTTTTTTACACTCAAAAGGTTATGATGCAAACCCTTAACATAAAGAATATCATCTGCATTATGCTTTCCATCAAAACTGATTGAACCTTTTCCACATATCTTAGTAGATGTATCATCACCAAATTTAACTAATCCACCTTCAACCTTTTCAATATTAGAAAACTTACTCTTATCACCAATCATTTGATTTGAGCATCCAATATCAATGATCTAGTTGTTCTTCTCTCTAGCATGGAAATCAGTCACCATTGCTCAGGTTTAATGTTATGACATACTTTCAGAGCACTTTCCTTCATACATCTCTTAAATTTAGCATAATTAGTTCCAACATTTAGAACCATAAAAAATATTCATCATATTCATTATCTAAATAATCAGATTCATCATTAGATATATTGGCATCCTCTTTAACATAATAACTTCTCTTAATTGATTTACCTTTATTCTCCTTATATCTATATATTGAAGCTTTGACAAGACATGTTGAAGTATAATGACCAATATTTCCATACTTAAATCATTTGAAAGGTAACTTGCCTTTGTATTCTCCAGTGCCCTTTTTCAATATTCTCACAAAATTTTCTTCTATATCATCAACATCATCTTGGTTTTATTCCTCGTTCTTTTCTATTTTACCAAGATTAAAAGTAGTCTCCCTTTTTGCATCACTTGGACCAAACTCTCTCAATTCAAAAGTAGTTATTGCACCAAACATCTATCTCTAGAATAATTATTCAAATTTTGAACTTCCTTAATAATAGAAACTTTATGGATATAAGATTTAGTAAGAGTTATTAGTACCTTCTTTACCACCTCATATTCTTCTAGATTTCTACCAAGACCTCTAATGGAATTGATAAATTTTTCCACTCTATGCATGTAGCCTATAATATCTTCATCTTCAATCATCTTTAGGTTTTCATCCTCTAAGAAAAAGTCATGGTATCTTGGTCTGCATCCTTCCACATAGCAAGATGTAGTCTTGTGTTTTAGAAGATAAGATGGTTGAGATGTGAAGGTGTTATATCCAATAATTCATGTCATTACACCTTGTACAATGAAGGTTATAAGTGACATAGTTTCAATATGTGTTCTGGAAGAGAAAAGTGTTGATGAAGACCTATTAGAATGCTTTACAGTCCTTTGGTAAGATTTTTGTCATTGTGTAGACTTGGAAATGTGCTTAGAAAGGGGCATGGATTCATCCTTTCAAGTATTTGATGTTTTGGTGTACAACATTGTAACATCATATGTTTTTATTTGTTATAGTCTATCTGGAATGCTCTATTTTCATCAAATCAATATGTTTCTCTACTTGTGCCAATATTTGATGATTAGCTACTTTTGTAGGAGTTTGAAGAGATATTGTGCATAGTATACATTGTTCTCATCTTGGTATGTATAAAGTTTTTGGTCTCTCCCCAATGGTGTAAAGTTGAACAATTGATAATTTTGGTCATGTTGTCATTGTTTGGGCTGATAGGATTGTTTCCTTCATCTATGGTTGATCTTAATTATTCAATCTTGCTTTGGAGGATGCATTGATATTTTTTTGGTCCTGATATACCATGTGTTGATCCATAATATTTATTTATAGAAGATCAAAATCATTTATAATAGTATTGGTGAATGGTGAATTGGAATTGTACAGTGTTGAATATGAACTGTTCAAAGTGTTGAATGAACAAGACAACTGAGAGGGGGGGTGAATATGTTGTAGATGGTTCTGTTGATAAGTATGAGGCTTGTCTTGATGTAAAGGGTTTCACTTAGGTAAAATTTATTTTATTATTTTGAGACATTTTCTCCTGTTTCCAACATGAATTATATTCTCCTTATACTTTCCCTTGTAGCTTCACAAGGATGGTTAGTATTTCATATGGATGTGAAGAGTTTCTTCCTTCATGGTGATATTCATGAGGATAATTATATGGAGAAGCCACTTGAATTTACTGAGGACTCTTCACTAGTTTTTAGACTTCATCGTTCACTATATGGTCTCAAATAGGACCCTCGAGCTTGGTATGAGAAGATAGACACTTTTCTACTTTCTTCTAGCTTCACATGATGTCATTCTGACTTCACAATTTAGATTCAGAGATAGGAGGGTGATATTTTCATGATTGTGCTATATAACATGGATTATTTGATGCTTACAAGAGGTTCATCCTCCATGTGGACCAGAATGTTTAGCGAGCTTTGATGGAGTAGTTTGAGATGACATATCTCAGCCTTCTACACTACTTTCTTGGTTTACAGGTTATTTAATATTCAAATGTGATTTCCATATTTTAATAGAAGTATTCTCTTGACATTCTTTAGAGATTTGGTATGCTTGATTGCAAGCCTTCTCCCACACCATTCTAGTTAGGTGTTGTCTTTTCTTCCACTTATACTACTCCTTTAGTAGTTACTACATTATACAAGCAGTTGGTTGGAATTATTTTGTACCTAACACATCGATGTCCTAAAGATTCATTTGTGGTTGATCTTATGGCTCTATTCTCACATGATCCACATGAGATTCATTGGAAAGCTTCCAAATGAATTTTGAGATATATTTAGGGAACCTCACATTATGGTATTCACTATATATTAGGAGATCCTCAAATTATTGTGTTCACTGCATCATCCTATACTGGTGATGTCAATGATAGGAAGTCCACTTTTGGGTTTTTTTTCCTTAGTTCTAGCCCCATTACATGGTCTTGCAAGAAGTAATCTACTATTGCATTATCATCCACATAGGTTGAGTATTGTGCATTGGTTTTGTCCATCCAAGAGGTTTTGTGGATTTGATAGTCATTGACTGAGTTCGATTTTCCTCTTGATAGTCCTACTATTCTTTGGTGTGACAATTAGAGTGCCATTCACATTTCTCATAATCCATTGGAGCATCAATGTACTAATCACATAGAGGTCCACATGCACTTCATATGGCAGTTGATTTAGGATGGTTTTATCACCTTGGAGTACATGCCTATAGAGGAGTAGGTTGCAGACATCTTCATGAAACCTTTAGCATCACCTCACTATCTTTAGTTGTGATCGATACTTGGGGTGAAGGAAGTTGTCCTTGGGGAGTCTTCATGAGGCCTTACTTCATTTTTTTTCATGCATGATTTCATCTATTTTTGGAGTGGAGTTATTCCCATGAGGTTTTCCCCATTTCTCCACTTTTTAAAGATCTTTAGTTGTACATGGGTTCCTCATCAAGCCAAGTTTTCAGGACCCATTCATGCTTTGTTTTCTTTTTATGCATTGGTTTTTAGAATTTTTTAGTTACTCCCTAAGTTACACTTAAGAGGGGTATTAGAGTTATCATGTATTAGAGAATAATTATTTAATCTTTAATTAATTATTATTCTAATTCTCATGCACTTAATCTAAACTTAGGATTGCTTTATTAGTTAATTGAATGCTTTATTTATGTTAACTAGATAGCTAATATTAGATAATTTTATCTCATCACATAGGATGTTGACACTTGTCATGATCTAATCCCTTTATCATTATGGCTGCTCTTAAAAAGCATTCATTCTATAAGTATTTTGTTTTTGAGGAAAAGTAAATATTTGTTTTGTAGAGCTCTTGAGTAGAAGGTGTTTTGTTTGTTGTTTGATCTTGTGTCTCATGTTATTCACAAATCTAACATGAATGTTAGAAGCCTTAGTGGGTGATCTAGGTGAAATGAAGTCCTCAAGGTCATCATCTAACATATTGAAGTAATCACTACTAAAGGGATTGATAGGTATATAATGCACCTATAGAAAGAGATTTGGCATTATCAGATTTATATACTTTCTCCAAGATTTTTTTTTTTTAAGAGGGTAAAAACTTTATTGAATTAGAACAAAATTACAAATTCAGAAGAAAGAAGCCACAAGGGGCCCAACAAAGCAAGAATTAATTCACACCCAAGAAGCATCTCATATCCTCAGCAACCCATTCCTCCAGAATAGGGGCAATGTCATTTGGAAGATTGCCCTAACCATCCACAGACCAAGAATCAATCCTCTCTATCACCCATCTAGCCAGTACATCAGCTACCCTATTCCACTCTTGTGGAATATGGAGGAAAACAATGGACTCCAAAGAAGAGCACACAAAAATAATCTACTTGACAACCACAGCAAGCTTCCAATTCATATCCTCCAACTGTCACTTATGCAACATATCATTAACCACCTAAGAATCAGACTCACAAATGATCTGCCGCCACCCAAGGCTAACCGCATGCTCAATCACCATAAGGATAGCACTAGCCTCCATAAGATTATTGGTATGAAAACCACAATACATAGAAAAGAAAAACACCACCACTCCCAAGCTATCTCTACCAATACTGCCAACTCCAGCATGCCTAGGATTACCCCTAGATGACCCATCTATATTTATTTTTAGCTCCCCTAGAGCAGGTAGACACCAGAAGCCATCACGAGCCACCCTCTCATGCCCATGACTACGATGCACACTGCCCAAATTTCTCCTATCCCTAGCAACAAGACCCAGGGAATTAACAACACCCAAGTCCCTAAGATCAACTGGCATAGACAAATCACACTTTGTAGACAAAGTATCCTACATAACCCCAAGAATCCGCCTCCAAAGTTGCTCCAAGATCAATTTTTTATCCAAGAAAATCTATCTATTGTGCTCCAACCAAACAATCAAACTAGGGCCAATGCTCCAAGAAATCTTAAGAAAAGAGGTTTTGGTAGGAGATGATCCCTGTCTCCTCCAAAAATCATCCAAGGCAGAGACATGGCAACACGAAAAGCTCCAAAGATTCCACCAGTGATGCCAGATATCCTTAGCAAAGGAACACTAAAAAAAGATATGCAAGAAGCATTCTTCATGCTGACCACACAAAACACACATGGAGGGGCCCTGGAACCCCCATTTCCAAAGATTTTCCCAAGTAAGACACTTACCTTGGACAATGAGCCAAGAGAAAAAATTACACTTAGGCCAAGAAAATTTATTCCAAACATGCATCCACTAAGGAACCTCAGAGCTCCCAAAGACCTGTTTATCCAAAACCTGATAACCAAAGGCAGCCAAAAATTTACCTCACAAATTTGGACCCCAAGCAAGCACATCTCTCCCAAGAAGAGAGTTGCAGGCACAATCCGAAAGAATCTTAGCAAGCACTTGACGATCTTCCAAAACCCCCCCAGGAGGCCAATCCTTAGGGTCCTTCCACCTGGACATAATAATTTAACTCAAAGAATGTTGAGATTTGAAGTCAACCACATGACACCAACCCGCCTCCTCAAAAGTTTGGCACAAGTCCTAAAGGTGGGGATGAGAAGACAAAATAGGGGGATGTCCATCCCAAGAGTCATGCTAGAAGAGAGCTTCCTGACCCCCATTACAAATCCAAAAAAGGCCCTGTTTCACAAGCTTGGCACCCCATTTTAGGGTACTCTAGATCATAGAACCTTTCCCCTCCAGATTGAATCTTACAACCTCCATGCTTTCCACCACACCCAAATATTTGAGGGTAAGAATTTTAGCCCACCACATATGTTGTTGTGAACACCAATGCCAATATAGCTTAGTAGCCAAGGCCTGCCCATTCAAATTAGTCTGTCATAGACCAAGACCCCCCTCCTAATTTGGCCTACAGACAACATCCCATTTCACCAAGCTCCACTTTCTATGAAGAAGGTTGCCAGACCATAGGAACTGATGAGTCAGTCTCTCGAAATCTTGAATAAAACTTGATGGAGCAGAAAGGACAAAGTACCTATAAAGAGGGAGAGCTTGGATCATAGACTTTAGAAGAGTCACTCTTCCAGTTGAAGAAAGCCACCCGCAAGTTCAATGGCTGACCAATATTCAAAACTTGTCAAGAGTCTCTTGCCAAAACCTTTTAGGGAGAGAACGAATGGCAAGAGGGATTCCAAGATAGAGAAAAGGAAGCAAACCAATCTAGAAATGAAGAATACTAGCTAATCTCCTTTGGATAACCTTAGGAGTATGGAAGAAGTAAATGAGAGACTTCCCCTCATTAATGCATTGACCAGAGGCTGCCAAGTAGCTGTCCAAAACATTACGCTAGTTCAAAGCCTTCTCAACCCTTTCCCTACCCATCAAGGCAGTATCATCAACAAACTGAAGATGAGACTGAGGGGGAAGATCATTTCCCAAATTCCAACCCTGAATCAATCCGCTAGCTACCTGAGCATGAATAAGCCTTCCCAATCCTTCCGCAAGTAGGATGAATAAGTAGGGCGATAAAGGATCTCTTTGTCTAAGGCCCCTAGAAGCACCAAACAACTCAGTGGGCTCACCATTGAGAAGCAATGAGAAGGAGGAAGAAGGAACACAACTCCTACCCCATTCAATCCAATCACTAGCAAAGCCAAAAGCTCCAAGAAGCTTAAATAGAAAGCTCCATTTAACGCGATCATACACTTTTGCCATGTCCAGCTTGATAAACATAGATTTTTCTTTTGAGGATTCCATAGAATGGATGGTCTCAGCTGCAATCACAACACCATCCATGATTTGTCTACCAGCAACAAAACCCCCTGCTCCTCAGAGATTAATGCACCAAGCCAAGGTTTCAACCTTTCAACAATCAACTTAGTAATAATCTTATAAAAAACATTACATAATGCAATAGGATGAAAAAGATCCAAAGAATTAGACCCCTTCTTCTTTGGAATGAGCTAAAAAAGTTGCATTCAGAGACTTCAACATTTGTTTATTCATGAAAGATTCCTTAACAACCTCTAAGAGGTCCAACTTAACCACCTCCCAAAACTCTTGAAAGAATTCAACAGGGAATCTATCAGGCCCTGGTGCTTTACCTTTCTTCATCTGGAACACAACATTCTCAAGCTCCAACAAGGTAATAGGAGAAAGCAATGATTCATTCATTTCATTAGACACCAGCTATGGGATACAATTTAGAATCCTTGTTTCAACTTCCTCAGCTAGAGGAAAATCCTCGAAAAATAATGAAGAGAAATACTTAATACATTCTGTAGAGATAGAAGCAGAAGAGGACAAAATTTCCCCATCAGACAACACAAGAGAAGAAATAGCATTACCTTGCCTCCAGTCTTTAACTGAGTTGTGAAAAAAAGAAGTATTCCTATCACCAACCTAAAGCCATTCAATACGGGACTTTTGTTTCCAAAAAAATTCTTCTCTTAACTCCCATTCCTCTACCTCTTTTGTTGTAGCAATCTCTAACAAACTCAACTCTTCCGTTAGGCCTTGATCACAAATCTGCTTGGTGATTAAGTCTAGATTATCCTGAGCCTTTTGTTTTTCATGAAACAAATTACCAAAATGTTGCCTATTCCATCTTTTCAACTTGTATTTGACATACTATAACCTCTTTGAGAATGAGTACATAGTAGTGCCATAAGCTAGCTTCCCAAGATCCCACTAGCTAGAAATCATATCATGAAGAGACTCATCCCAGAGCCACATGAGTTGGAACTTGAAAGTCTATCTAGCACATCATTGAGGCACAACAACCACAAGCTTAATTGGCCAATGGTCAGAGCCTCGACAATCCAATATTTTAGAGCTAATCATCCACCTATCCCCCATCCAAAAACTGGACACCAAAAATCTATCTAGTCTTTCAGAAATAGTATCATCTCTAGTTCTCCTATTATTCCATGTGAAGACTCCATTAGTTGGCTTGACATCAACTAACCTCAAAAGAGCCATATTATCCTACAAGGGCCTAGAGGAAGGCTCCAAATGAGCACTACCTCCTCTCTTCTCTTCTAAAGAAATGATAGCATTAAAATCACCAGCCAGGATCCAAGGCAGGTAAGGATCCAAAGACCTCACATATCTAACATGATCCCACAGTTGTGCTTTACCTTGGACATCAATCAAAGCATATATATTAGAGAAAATAACTTTCTCCCCTGACTCTAAATGAGAAGCAACACAAGAAATCAAACTCTTATAGGAGATCCACCAAATTGGACTAACCTTTCGGGGATCCCAAAAACAAGCCACTCCACCAGAATTACCAAAATCACCCACACATTGACATTGGCCATGACCCCAAATCTTAGGAGCCACACCTAACATACTATCCACTGATAACTTAGTTTCCTGCAAGAAAATCACATCCAAAGAATGAATGCAGATCAAATCTTGAATAGCCTTTTGTCGAGGGATGCTATTCATACCCCTCACATTCCAAGAAAGAACAATCATTGTTGGGGTTGGGAAAAGTGAGCATCAATAGTCTTCACTGAACCATCCTCAACCAATGTCTCTCTAGCAAGCTTCACCTTTTCTTGGTCCTTTTTGCGACCAACCTTAACTAATTTCTCAAGAATCCCTTTCTTAAGAGATTTTTGCTGCACACCCAAAATAGAGGAAGAAGGTTTAAACTTACCTAAATCAGGGCTATCCCAAGCCTCTGAGTAGACCTTACTAGCAACAGAGGGGCCACCAACAACAACAACCACCCCATCCCTTACACCAAGAGCTAGAGCAGAAGGAGCTAGACCAGACACCATTTGAGGATCCTGGTCACCAACCTGATCCACTGCAGGGATCATCGAAGCTTGTACCTCAACCAACTCCTTAGAACCAGAGCCATCCACCATTTGCATGGTAGCTGTAAACCCTTCCTCCTGAACTAACCCATCCAAAGCCTCAAATCTATTGAAAGTCTCCCCTTCTTGTGTATCCTGCAAAGGCCTCTTTTGGCCCCATCCTCAATTGTGAGGTTTAATAGGAACAAAATCATCTTTTTCCACTGCCAAGCCCTGCACTAGATCCTTCCCCTTTTCCACCCTTGAATTAGATTGGGTATCTGCATTAATTGTACCTCCTGTACTAAAAGCTTGAGGACACCTCTGCAACAGATACCCATATTCATGACATAGCCGGCACCGAAAAGGAAACATTTCATAATCCAATGGCTAAGTCCAGGAATTAGAGCCAACAGTTAAATTAATAGAATCAGGTAGAGGCTGACTTAGATCAACCTCGACACAAACCCTCGCATAAGAAAATATTCTCTTATCCAAAGTATGTTGAGACGGACCAATAGGCTTACCCAACAATAAAGCAATTGATTGTAAAATATCAGTTCTCCAACATTCAAGTGGTAGCTGATGAAGGCAGACCCAAACCGGGACCCTAGAAGGCAACTCTTCTATCGAATTAAAGTCTGTATGCCATGGTTTTATGAAAAGACCTACTTGGTTATAAAAATAGGGCCCTCCTTCAAATGCCTTATTTCGATCTGAAATGCATAAGAAATCTACCAGAAAGAAATTGTTTGTAGCCAACAGGACATCAAAGCCACCCTCCAGAGACCATGTCTTGCGGATCCAATTGTCCAAGAAAGAAAGAGAAACCCTCATCGCCATAAACTTACAAATCAAAATGTGCTTGTTGTAGTAATCCAGATCTTTAGCTATCACCTTCAATTGAATCACCAACATAGGATGAACTTGTGCCCTCTCCAAGAATCCATTTACCATATGTATTTTAAAGGTATTCAATTTTGTCCAACCCTCTCTCTAGAGGAAGCCCCATCACTAGCCTCTGTCATAGCAATATCTCCCCTCACCTTACCAATCGATGCATTCATTTCCAATGAAACCACCCACCAAAAGCTACAGCCAAAACCCCAAACCAAAACTAGCCCATCACAATTACATGCAAGAGAAAATAACTTCAATAAACACCGCCCAGCACAAGGAAGCAACCAAAGCTCCACCCAGCCAGCAAAGGAGAAGGAGATTGCAGACAATGAGCAACCCCCACATCCGTACCACACTCCCAACAACCAACACCAAGCAAATCCAATAGGAAGTCAGCGCACATAAGAAAAGAAAGAAGAAAACGGCCACCCCTGGCCCCAACCCGCACCACACCGAAGCCCGTCCCCCTCACACAGTCGCTAGGAACTGGAAACAGAGGAAGCTAGGGCATGGGTGCCCTAGCTCGCCCGCAACAAGCTCCCAAAAATGCCATCGCCTAACCCTCTATCTCATTCACTTTCTCCAAGATTAATCATTAATTTTGACAATGTTTTCTCACTATTTTAGGTCTAAAAAAACTAAAAATCAAAAGATCTAACTAATGTTCAAAATGGCGGGTTCACAAAAATGTTTTAGTAAAAAAGGGATCCTAGGTCTAATGCTTAGAACACTAACATCAATCCTTTTTTAAAGAACATTAGGATGCAAATCAATAGGGGAATTGGGTTGACTTTCAAACTCAAAGGTGATTCCAACTAGTCCTTGATCTAATCCTTTAATGTCTTGGAGATTGATTGAAACTAATTTGGATTTATTGACCTAATTTGACTATTTTACTTAATCTAAAAAATATAACTTTTATGTAACAACAAAACTATAAAATGTGTTGGAAGTCTATGTTGTCATTGATGTCAAAATATCTATGTTTTTGCATTGATGTCAACCTATGGAGATGTTTTGATTAGTTACATTATGTTGTCATTAGTAGTCTCACTAATGCCAACCTCTAGTGTTACTTTGATGAGTATGTGTTTGTGGTTGAGTTGTTGTATTGCAGTTGGTTTACTTGTGGTAAGAAAGTGTTGTAGATGTTGAGATGGTGTTTGTGATGCTTGGTTTCCAAGTACTTTTGAAAAAAATGAATAAAAGAGGAAACAATGTGGTAAGGTGTGTTTGATATGATAGAGTAATGTTTTGTAGTTTACTTCACATTTAATCTATATTGAAGTTATACTTGTGTGGTTTAGATATGTTGATAAAAAGTGTTCAAAGGTGCTATATCCAAAGTTTCATGTTCTAGATCGTTTGGTAGAGAAAGTTGTGTTCACCAATGTGTGAATTGTGAAGCAATGTTGTCTAGGAGAAATGATTTTTCTCTACATTTCTCCATGGTGTGATTTTTGGTCTTACCAATCTAAAAGTGTTCTTATATTGCTCATATCTATCTCTAGTTTGAGTTGTTTGAGTTTTGGTGCTTTGCAAGGTTCAAATTATTAGTTATAGTGTGTGGAAGGTCAACTGGTTGTATAGAATTAGTATGTTCTTTAGGTGAAAGTTGTGAAGGATTTGTTGGATTTTAGAGTGTTGATGGAATATTGGGGTATTGGCAAGAAGTTGAGTCCACTTTTTGGCCAAAAGTTGGAAGTGTTTTCCCTAATTTTTCAGAATTTGACACATTTGACTTTAAAATTTGAAGCACTTCTAGATGGAATCTTCAAAAAAGTCACTAATCATTAAATGTATTACTCGGAGTCTAGTTTCCAAATATGTAATTTATTTCAATATCTAGATGGTACAAATTGAGTTTCAATAGGCGTTTCTAAAAACCACTATTTAAAAGTCACTTTTTCTACCATACCATGCACATGTACATCATCCATATTTTGACCTAAATTATCATATTTTTCTAAATCCTTTTGGGAAAACATTTGTAATTTTTTTTTTTTTTTTTTTTTTTTTAGACTACAGAATCGGTAGCACGGTAATCTATAAACTGCAAGCATACTGTAAACTTTTTAACGGATCAAGAAGCGCCGGTGCTTAATAATTCCCAGACACTCATGTGGGACGGGGAGACTAGAACTCGTGGACTGCCAGAGTTTCTGAACGGAATTACTTTTAGCCAACCGAGCTAGCCCCCGCCCCAAAACATTTGTAATTCACTTCAAAGCACGTTGATATTTTTTTGTAATTTTTTATTGATTTCTATTTTGTTAAATTTTTATTAGCCATATTTGTCATTTTAAAAAATTGTCATGTACATCACCCATAAGATGACCTAAACTTATCATATTTTGATTTTCTTTTTAAATTTAAAAGAATTGTTTGAAGTACATTCTCGTGCAATCCATTCATGAAAATGTTATCTTGATAAAAAGTTATTAAAATAATAAAAAACCATGATATTTAAAGTTTATGGACCAATTTCATTAGAAATTATTGAAAAATAGAAAAAAAAATTCAATTGTAAAAAAAATTACATATTTGAAATCTGCACTATCTCATCTATAATGGGTTTTAATTTCGTCAAAAGATTCTGCAAAAAAAAGTCGTTAGCCATATGTCCAAACTCAATATTTTTCCCTGACATTGTTAGGACCTTCAACTTGCAGGTCAAACTAGGTTGAAGGCCTAGGTTTGGATTCTCAATGCTTTTCCCGAACTAGAATACAAACCAAAAACCCGACCACAAAGCAAATGAAATTTGAAATTTTTAGAAATGGGATCCTAGGTTTACAAAACGGGATCCCATTTTGTAAATCGGGATCTCGTTTCTTAATATTAAATGCGGTGACTATTGATATGGAAAGGGGATCCTATTCCTTTGTCAACAGTCCCCACATTTAATATTGGGGAATGGGATCTTGATTATAAAACGGGAATGCATTTGTAATAAACGAGATCTCGTTTTATAAATGGGATCCCGTTTGTTTTTAACTATTTTTTTAAAATTTATTGGCAAAGTTTACTGTGAAGTCTACAACTTCACATGTACGGCTGACTACGACATGTTGGGCTAACTTTCATCAAATTTTGTCTTTACAGGTGGTGAACTTGCATATTGGATTTATTTTTTCAAAGGAGGCATTATGCAAACCGTTTTTGAAGTGGAATTGTGTTAGTTTTGTACTCGTTTGGAGTAACAAAAGGTCTTCAACTTGCAATATGGATTGAATTTTTGAAAGGAGGCATGAAGAAAACAATTTTTTATGTGGAATTGTGCTAGTTTTCTACTTGTTTTGAGGAACAAAAGAGGAAGAATTTTGTCCTTACAGGTCTTCAACTTGCAATTTGGATTGAATTTTTTGAAGAATTTCACTATTGACATTCATTTGTGCTTGAGAATTTTATAATCATGGGTTCACAAGCTTGTAATAAGAGGAAAGATAGGATGACATTGACTCCTAACGAAATTGAAGCAAAGAGAGAGAGGGAGAAAAAAAGACAAAGAGAAAGAAGAATGAGAATTAAATCAATGAATGATGGTGGAGCATCCAATTCCATAATTATTGAAGATGTAAACATTGAGGGTACCATGGTTGTAGACAAAGATAATTTGCAAGAAGTCAATTTGGAAAAGAATATGATTATACAAGCAAGTCCTACTATGTCTTCAAATCTCTCTTTCAATTCTATGGAGAATGTTTCAATATGCACAAATCCAAGTACATCTTCAAATCCACATGTTAATGAAATGGTAAATTCATATGTAGAAGTTTTACAAGATGTTGGACTTAACGATGTTGACATTGATAATATTTGGAGAGATGAAACTTTTATAGAATTTACTGAAAATCAAAAAGAAAAATCTTTCGTTGAAAATGAAAATGAGAATGAAAAATATTTTGTTGAAAATAAAAATGAGAATGATCCTTTTATTGAAAATGAAAATGACAACCATTTTGTTGATGAAAATGAAAATGAAAACCATTTTGTTGATGAAAATGAAGATGGAAATGTAAATAATTTTGAAGTTGAAAACGAAAATGGAAATGAAAATCTAGAATGTGATGTTGAATTTAATGAAAATACTTTTTGTAAAATTGAAAGTGATGTTTTGGATAATCTTCCTGGTTATATTTCTTGGAAGCAAATAAGAACACATGCGAATAGAATATACAAAAAATATTTTATCGTAAAAAACCTGCATTTCAATGTCAACTAAAGATGCAATTGATGAGAATGCAAAAAATGAGGAAAATATTAAAATTTTAGGATTTTTTGTTAAACCAAAAATAAAAAATAAATCATTAAAACATATTATGCCTACTATTTCTAGTGTCATTCAATCTATTGGAAAAAATAGTTGATATAAAGATAAAAATGCAGCAAGAAGAGCTATAACAACTGTTATAGTTAATAAAGAAAGTATGAATAAAATAATGGTAAGCAATATTAGTGAAGTTTTAAAAATACATCCTAAAACATTGCTAAGAGTGGCAAAAAGAAGAGAAAGTATAGAAAATGATCCTATCAACCAATGTTGGAGTTTCTTTTAGTAATTTGATTACTCTCGAGGTCCTGCTGTGAAAAAAATGAATGCTGTAAAATTAAATCTTGATAAAAAAAATTTTCAAGTACGATAATACTAGGGTTTCCTCTTAATGCTAGAGCGTTTTAAAAATTAAGGGTGGGGTCCAAAGTTTATGATCCTCACCCAAAACACCTATTAGATACAACACAAACTAAATTTTATAGAAAATTTTGTGGTGATTTAGTGTTACCTAGTAATATTAAAATAAGTCAAAGGTCTTTTGAAAAATGTAAACCCTACTATGTAAAAATTAATAAGCCATAAATATCTTGTTGTAAAATGCATGTTCAATTTCATTATTTTTATGATATTTTTTGATATATACATTGTACCTTGCATACTAAGATGATCATATAGGAATGTGGTATTAATATTCCACCTGAAGCAATAAGGGAATTTATATAAGGTTTGTTTTGTGAAGGAGCTAATGGTAAATTGTTTTATTTAAGTTCTTGTATTTTTGGACAATGCATTAGCTATGGAAATATTTCATTCTTAAGAATTTTTATGCATGAAAGTGTTGATAATGATTTTGGACAACAATTAGTAAATGTTAAAAGATTTAAAAATGTTCACTATTCTTTAAAAGATGGAAAAATAGGAAAGCGTTGTGATTTAGTTACAAAAAAAGTTAGTGTACATGCATTCATGAGCGAATTTAAGAATAAGATTGTACCAAAATATGGCATGCACTCCCAACATGCTTGATGGTTGTATGGCCAATTTCACTCATGTAGAAACACATTTCCAATTGGTACTATACTTTTAGTGGTTGATTTTTCCAAAAATTATACTCTAGCCCTGCAAGAGGAAATTTAATCATAGTATTATAATTCATTGCAAGTAGATATGTTTGTCCATATTGTTTATAGACATGCAGATGATAGCACTGAGGATGACATAAATTTTTTGAGGGAGCATCATTTTTATTTGAGTGACAACCGGTTACACTCGTTAGAGTTTTTTTAATATTGTTTCAATATATTTTATAGAAATTTAAGAGAAAGAGGAATCTAGATGATAGAAAACCTCATATGGTTAGATAATTGTACGGGGCAGTTCAAGAATGCTCAAATGTTCTATTGGTTAAGTAGGGTTCACAAGGAACTTAATGTCCAACATATATGGAGTTTTTTTGAAGCTCAGCATGGTAAAGGAGAACATGATGGAGTTGGTGCGTCTGTTAAAAGAATTCTTGCTAGAGAACAATTAAAATTTGAGGTTGAAATAAAATTTAAAGATGCACATGGGATTGTGGATTGGTGCAATACAATATTATATGCACCTGGTTCAAGTGAGTACTCTACGGTTCATCGATTCTTTTGGTTGGTTGAAGAAGAGAAAATTGTACCTAGAGTTGACTATGAAACAATCAATGGATCTACTAAATGACATTTATTTAGGAGTTTGACATCAAGCACATGGACTATCTGGACAAGGGAGCTTGCATGTTTTTGTTAGTTTTGTATCTTAGGAGATTGGGAAGCATGTGAAAATATAGAATGGGTTTAACATTGGGAGAAAAGATTGTTGACACCTGCATAAGCACACGATCAATATGAATGAACTATTGAAGAAAATGATCAAGTGTTTGCATCTGAAGACTATGACCATGTTTCAGACCTTGTAAAAGAAGGTATTTTAATTCAATTTATTTCATTTTATTTCACTTTATTAAGTTATTTTGTAATGCTAAATTATTTATATGGATATGTGCAAGTTATTAAATCAAATTTTGTTTGCAAGACATGTGCATGTTGTTATTGCACCTGAGGGGAATGAAGAGGAAATAGAATATTGGTTGGCTCATTGTGTGGAGACTAAACATAAGTTAATAGCACCTCGAGAAGATGATGATGGCTATCATTATCCAACAGGTACAATGATCCCCTTAAGACATCCCCTTAAGAAAATTTTGATAACAAGTTTTTGATCCCCTTAAGCAATTTTCATAACAAGTCTTTGATCCCCTTAAGAAAATTTTGAGAACTTATTTGATGATGGTTTTCTTGTTTTCCAATAGGATCGGTGGTGGTTTTTGGAATTTGGCTAGGAAAATACCTGACAAGGAAGAATGGTCTACCTGCATTCGAAGATTATGAAATGCATAAAAAGATTATACACTATTCACATTTGGTGGTGACAACAAATATAAAACTAGATCGGTATCGTGGAAGACCTACAAATAAAGTGTTATGGACAATTTCTATGGAAGAGCATTAGACAATCATAGATGCATTGAAAAAAGAGAGGATGCAGATGGTATAATGGAATAAGTAAATACAGGTAAATATAGTTCTATTTTTATATTGTCCTTTTAAATAGATTAAATATATGTTTCAATATTGGTCAAATATGTTATTAGTTGAAATTGATTTAAATTGTCCTTTTATAGATCCTTAAGCCATAATC
>VDFB02151400.1:0-73487 GCA_007258455.2 Sequoia sempervirens
GAAACCCTAGTTTCTCCTTCACACAAAACTCTTGAGTTTTCTACAAGTATCAATCCATAAATGAATGAGAAATGCTTTTTTGAGTGCTTTTTATATCATCTCCAAAAAAGCACAATTTCCAATGCTTTTAATCCATTTTTTATATTAAATGATATTTGCTTTTGTTGCCATGATTGAATTCCCTAAGTGGGCGCCCATCTCAAAGAATTAAATAACTTGACTTTATGTTATTAAATAACTTTATATTACTTATGTCATTAAATAACTTTATATTATAAAGTCAATAAGTCATTAATGATAATCACCTTTTAATAATTTAATTATTATTAAAGTAAGCACTTTAATAATAATTAATATACCATAACTCCATAAATATTCATTGCCAATTAATCCTGCCAACACCAAAGGCTAACCCATTGCGCATACTGCTCATTTGGATGCCTTACTATAAATAGTAAGGTTGGCCCCCAACGTCCCACTTACTAAAAATAGTAAGTGTATATAAACGGAGCCAAAAACCCCAGAAGAAGATCCCCCTTGAATAAGCCAAGGAACTGGAGAAGAAACACTGTCAACCGCCATCTGAGAACCAATTAACTCCCTCACAAGGCCCTCTAATCACCAATATTAGCCTATGAGGACCTGATGATAGGCTAATCCTCAAAACACCAATGCTGGCTAAAAAGGGGACATTGCAGTCCGCCCTCCCAAATTGCTTGACCTCAAGCAATCTAAACTGAATGCCTTGGCCTGTTGTCTGAATGCTAGGATCCCAAATCAATCTGTAGTATGCCCATCCATGCCCAACACCACTGTAAGCAACTAATCGGGTGTAGAGCAATGTACCAAACACATCAAAACCTCACATCCATCAAACATGAGGAGATAAAAGTGTCTCGAAGTGTCCACATCACAACACCTCACTCAATGCTCTGCAAATCTCCTATGGACGTGATGACTACCCCTCATAGGTGTTGAAAGATGTGTAAATGCTCCTCTTAGGTTGCTGATATAAAACAGATCAACACCCTCTAGACTGGAAATCCAACCTATGGGAATGCATACCAAATTGCCCGGATCATAGGGTGCCAAAGTACCAACCCTATGCCACTCTCCAATGCTAAGGAGATGGTGCAACTCTCCTCGTAACTCCCAATCAACTGCTGTCCTCCAAGGATAATGAAAGGAAACCTTGTCCCCATTAATAGAGCAGTTGTTCCCTACCAACTAATGGAGGTCATTGCGGCTTGAACTAACACTTCCATCATGCTCACTAACACTGCAACTTCCTTGTAACCACACCTCCAATGGAAATTTTTGAAACAAAGAAGATGCAAACTCCACCATGGTCGCATTTGCATGATGAGAATCTGATTCCTGACCTTGTAAGCAACCAACTGAAAATAGTAGAGTTGAATACCCGCAGTTTCAAGTCCCATCTCCTGAAGATGGAAATGCTCCATCCCAAAATGGATGATATGAATCTTGAGCCAACCCACACGTACACACCATCAAGTCATCTGTGTGTGGACTAAAGGAGAAGTGATGAGAACTCCTTACTATGCAGTCAAGATGGAATGCACCTGCCTGTGCCAATGATTGACCAACATAGTCCTCGGGAACACTCGCCTTGTCACTCTCATCATCTGAAGCAGGAGGTGGCTCACGTCTCCAATTCTGAAGGGCTGATTGGGTTGATGCTCTGCAAAACCTCTCTACAAACCCAATAGCTAGGTCTCTATCAGATAACAACTGGAGGTAATCTGATTTTACTTCCTCCAAAGCATGCCTAATAGTCTGCAAGCTTCGAATAGAAGCTCCAATCGAGACCCCTTACTGTCTCTCCTCAAATTCTGCCTACCAAAGGAGTACTCGACAAACTTATGTGTGCAAGTAAAGCAAGATAGGGCTTGACGAACCTTATCTCTAGTGACTTGTTGATGTGTGTTTTATTACACAACAAACACTCTAGAATAAAGAATCCAAAAGACACTCTATCCTCTCTTGAAAAACTGCCTCGTATGCTAAGATTGCCAAAAAGATCATACAACAATTCCAATGTTTCGTAAGTTGGGTGTGGATAAGCTCTGTGGATGATATGATTTTGCCGGTAACACAAAGGGATTTACTCTAGCATGCTACTGGAAAAGTAAGGATTTAGATGCAGTGTTATTTTTCTTTGGATTTTTTGATTTTAGATAAAAAAAGTGAAAAGGGGAGTAAGGGTTGAGGAATCCTATACTATTCCTACGAACTCAAGAGACAGTAAGGATTGAGTGAAACCAAAGAACAATACTTTGTTTCGCCACGCTATACGACAACTACACAAAGCAAGTGCAATCTTTTGAGGATTTGTGCTTAAAATTTCTTCACTACGAACAACACCATCAATAGAACAATATCATTCGAAGTAAACAATGAAGCATCCACATCAAAAGCTCAGTCTAACTTTACGTATTGAATAGAAATCATCCATCCAAAGAAAGTATGAGCAAAGTTTCACTAACCTTTACGATCAATCTATCATTCCCTTAACATACATTCAAATGAGATTCTAACTCAAATCTACTTTACGAGGAAGAGAAATATGCAACCATGCAACCATTTGACAGTAAAAGGATTCAAAGCATCTCATGCATTATGAACTTTATTATCAAGAATAGTCTTTAGCAACAATTTCATAAAACTCTTTCTTATTATCTATGCTCTATATCATGCTATCCATCTATGAAAATGAGAGAATGAGAGGAGGGTATTTATAGAGTTTCCTAAGTACAATGAACAACCAAGATTAATCTGGAATCAATGGCAGAGATTAAAAATACGCAACCCTAATTAGGGTTTCCCAAAATACAGTCAGTGATCAATGAGCTAACAACAAGTGAATTGAAGTTAAGAGCTATTCTTGGGGAGGCGCATCCCTATCCTCTTTGGTGGCATTATACTAGATGAATTTGGAAACTATGATGCCGACTTCCTCGATCGTGACCAGTGGCAGCGCATTGACCTTGAATTCCAGCAGATCCAAATCATCCGAACATTCTGCAAAAGCATCTTCCCATTCTAATTCTTGCCACTGGAAAGTACGAAAGATAAATAGGAAGTCAACAACCTTAGTCAAATTTTGTTTGAGGATAGGTCCAGCAATGTCGAAGAAGATTTCCTGAATTTTGTGCTTCAAGTTTTCAAACTGCAGGTTGTTTGCTCGCACAATGTCCTTCTCCAGCGCATCTGCAGCCACAAATAGAATCTTCTCCCGGATTTCTTTTGTCCTTTCCTCAACTTGGATAGTATCCGCCTTTATCTTCACTAGGATCTCGCTCCGTGTGATCAATGCCATGTACCAGCTATTGAAATCATAGGCCGCACTTGGTGCAATTACTTTTCCGTTGACCAATTCTTGCTTCGACACTCCTTAAAGCACTTTGAGACATGGAATGATTCTGTCTCGAATATCCTGAGCATTATCCCATGTTTTTGCCAATGTTGCAATTCTCGAGAGCAAAGAAGAAGTTTGCCCGTATGCCAATGCCAGTTTTTCTGCAAATATAGCCACCTCTTCTCTGTTGCTGATCAACCACTCCTTAGTCTCCTTGGCTATATTCTTCTCTTCTTCGAGAGTCTCCTAAGAAGTATTCATCAATGGAGGAGCTGCTGAGCTAGTCTGATTGAGAGGCTTAGTTAGATGCTGAATATATTCCTTAAGTTGTTCAACCTCTCGTTTATACTCTCTTTTCTTTGCTACCTCCTTCTCTAACCTTGCTTTGATAGTGGCAACAGAATTATCCAATTCTTCCACCTCCTGTCCTTTTGTGGTAGGGCCCAAATTGATAGTGGTAATGGCATATTCCTGGGGAGTAATTTCCTCCCTCGACTTGTGAACTGTCGGTACAGCATTTTGGACTGTACGATGCCCGACTTCATCTCTCTGAATGGTGGAGACTGTTTTGGCCGACTTCCTTGCACTGACTGCTTCTAATCTGGCCAAAAAATGGCCATGTCATCCTCTTCTTCTGGAACCTCTTCTGGTCCCTTCATCTTCAATCTCTCTTTCAACCAATCGGGGATAGTTGGCTGCTCAGTATCTTGCTCTTCTTGAATGTCCTTTGTGCCCGAAACTTCTTGAATTCCTTTAAGGGCTGAAATCATTCCTTCTTCAAATTCGCTGTCCAAAATGTCAACCTCATTATCCGATTCCAAAATCTCGGTGCCTGTGGGTGATGGAGGCTCATCATTTTCTGGCTGAACAGGGATAGGAGAGGGAATCCTTATATCTCCTAGAGATTCATCAATGCCTAAAATTTCATTCACATTCGCGGAGACAACAGAATGAAGAGGCTCCGGTCTCTGCTGTTGCCTGGCAGGTTCCTCATCTGCAATTTCTTTTCCCTTTGTCTCCTTCCTTTTCTTGGGATTAGAGCTTTCAATTGGCTCGTCTCCTTGGGATGCTCCAGCGTTCGAAGAGTAAGATTCTGCTTCGCCATCAGAGTGTATGTCAAAGGTATACCCTTCCGTCGTAGTTCCTTAATCTGCTGATCTACCCACCATTGTGAATACTTGATGACAGGTCTCATGAAGGTGGTCAAGTCAGAGATTTCTGGTTCTGACCAGCGCACAGGAGGAAGAGGTTGACTTCCATCAAAACTTGGTTGTGTAAATTCACCATCATCTTCAAGTTGGTTGGGCACACGAAAGAGCTTTGTCGTCCTGATCAAGCTGATAGGCAATCTGGACCACAATCTTTTCCTAACATTGAATTCATCCGCAGCATTGGCCCAATAATCCTCCAGGTCTACTTTGTGTTTATATTTCTTTCCGTTCACGGTTTCGATGTGGTGGTGAGGATCAAAATTGGCTCTAGATCGGTACGATGTGAACGGATACCACTGCATTTCTAGTCTAGCACCTTGAGCTGCCTGTGCAGACGAGCAATATTCTTCCATGTTCCCGATGAAGAATGGAAAAGTGACAACTGCTTTTTGCTTTGGCCTTTGGATGTTTTGATAAGTCTCCAATTGCCTAAGAACCTCCAGTAGAATCATTTTGTGGGTGGGGTAGATGGGAAGCTTGAATGGATTCCCAGTGAATCCCTGAACTCTGATATAAGTGAACCTCGAAAACTGGATGTACCAGGATCCGTATTTACTGATGAGGCTCTTAGCTTCGCGTGTCAGCCTTTGGTGCGTCCCTCCTTGAAGTATCCTCGTGATGTACATCAGGAATGCATCGTGCGATCTTCTAAGATGGGACTTAGCAGACAGTTGCAACTGGGGGTAGCATTCATACACTTTGAATTCATTCTCTCCGTTTCCCACAACACCTTTGCATATCAATCCGAAATATCTATAGGCTTTGGCCAATAGATAAATAATATAGGAACTCATATAAAATGACTTAGTCTTTTCCAGGTTGATCAATTGCTCATGGATGTTATCACTGATCATCCTCGACCAGTTAAACATTTTGACTCCGGAAGTGCTCTCCTCGATGAAGAAGTACATCCATGTTTCAAAGGGAGCGCCTTGAGGACTGCCCATTATTCTGTTTAGGAGCAAAATAATATCACCATAGTCCTCCTTAAAATCTGTCCAGTGTAGTTTCTTAGGCATTTTCTTTGCGGAAGCTCTTGGCTTTTCCAACCATGTTTTGTTGATATGAGTTGCACATTGATCTGCCCGATCCTCGAAGATTCTTTTGGCTTCATCCTTTGTTTTATATGAAGTTTGATGGTACTCCGGGATGCCAAATGCCTCCTAGATAGCTGGCTCTCCAAGATGCGCCAAAATCCTCCCATTAGGAGCGACAACCTGTCTTTCCTGTGGGTTGTAATGCCTTGCACATTCGACCATCAATTCGACACACTCGATTGCTGGAGGAAATCCAACAGCTTGGACAATTCCATTCCGCATCATCCGGTAGGCAATGGCTATGGGCAGAAGTCCATTCAATCCATACATTCTCTTTTTGAATTCCTCAAAATCAACATGTCCGAGGTCTGTATCTGTGACGTTCTTCCATTTGGAATTGATCTTTGACTCTTGTTGAACTCCCTTACTTGCGAACTTCATTGATGTTTTCTTTGACGATTCTCTGGGGTGGTCATCAACCTGCGAGAAAGAAAAATATATTAACTTCCAATTATGATTTCTTTAAAATTTTCCTATGGAAATTCTAACTCTCAGCTTGTTGAAGGTTAAATTCAATGAAAAAGCAAGCTGAGAGTAACAACACTTGTAAATTTTTCGATGATAAAGAGAAGATGGAAGTAAAGAATTCTATCAACTTCGAAATTATACTCTGTGGCTAGCAATTCGACTTGAACCCTTGAGAATTTTATCTTTATTCTCGAAAAAGCAAGCTATCCTCTATAAATTTCTGCCTTCAGCTTAGAATTCTACCTCTTTCTTTGTTCTTTCACCTCGAAAAAAATCAATCACTCAACTTTCAAAATTTCTATCTCTCAAAAAAAAAAAATCTCTCTCATTAAAAATTCTATCTCTCGAATTTTTTTTCTAACTCTTGAAAAATTCTCTACCTCTAGAAATGGAGAGAGCTAAGCCTCTTGAAATTATGAATTGATAATGACTTGAAAATGCCTTAGAAGGTTGCAAACTTCGATTTATTTAGCATTTTCTCAAGTTCATCGAATGTGGACTCTTGTTTATCGAGGTAAGTTTCTAAATCTTCACTCTCCATCTTTATCTTCATTGAAATTTTGAAGTCTATCTCTTGGAGCTTGATTTTTCTAAGTGTTAGAAATAATTAAAGGTTCTAATATATGCGAAATTTTGATTTTTCTAACCTTTAATTGTTTTATTTTACCCATGTATTATTTTAATTTGGCAATTTTTTCCAAGTTTATGGGTTTTTCTTCTCTTTCTCCTTCCTAGCGGATTTTCCTTACTCTTTTCCTCATGGCAAACTTTATAGCGGATTTTCTCAAACTTTTGCCACTATACAACTTCTCCTCTAGGCGTTTCATGCCTTAGGCAAATTTCATCATATTTTGGGCGGACTTTGAAGAAGTTTTTCCATTTCCATATTAAGCTAGGCGGCCTTTGTGTCTTCCTTTCCATCTCCTCTACAAGTCGGACTTCATAACTTTCTTTCCAATCTTAAGGGCGGACTTTGTTCTATTCTCTCCATACTTCATCTCCCTTCCAAGCGGTCTTGGCAAACATTTTTCATTCCCTCCTCAAGGGCTGGCGGACTTCCTTGTTGATTTCCAAATCCCCATCAAGGTAGGGTGGACTTTGCACATTTCTTTCCATGACCTTGGGCGGACTTCCTAATCTCCTTGCCATTCCCTTTTCTAAGCTGGGCGGACTTGGCAACATTTTTTCCATTCTCAGGGGCGGACTTGAGAGATTTCTTTCCATGACCTTTCTTTCTTCATGGCGGACTTTGTTAAGCCCTCTCCACATGCTGGTCGGACTTTGAAGATGTCTTTCCACTTCCTATTCAAGGTCTGGTCAGACTTTCCTTCTTCTATTCCAAGTGCAGGTCGGACTTTCAAGCTCTTCAGACACTTGTTCATGGGCGAAATTTTCAGACTTGTGCCATTTCTCACCATGCTGGTCGCCATGAACCTCCACTCTTGCCTTTTACTCGCCTTTTGGGTTGATTTTTGATCTGATTTTCATTCTTTTTCCAGATTTTTACTTGTTTTCATCAGAATTTTGATTGATTTTTTAATGTATAGGCCTGATTTTGGTTGCTTTTTATTGATTTTCTCAGATTTTCACATGCTTTTTACTTGATTTTTAGTTTTTTCATTGATTTTTGCATGCTTTTTCAATCTAAAGATGGAAATGTTGACTCCTCTATTGGTGGGACCTTGGTACCTTCCAAAAATAGAAAAAGCAAAAAAGCAACTTTCTAAAAATAGTAAATCCTAGAATGGTCCAAAAATGCCAAAAATGAAAAAAGCAAAAAGCAAAAAAGCAAAAATCCTAAAAAGTAGGAAGTGTCTGAATCGAGTGAAAACACAGGCGATCTTCGTCTACAGGGTCTTCTGAGCACTTCTACGACGTTTAAGCACAGTTTCAGGCTTGAATTCCCAACTTGGCTTGGGCATTGACTCCAGACTCTGGCTTGAAACTCACGGAGTGAAAGATCTTATGAAAGTGCAACTCAAAACTAAACCCTAAAAACAAACCACCGAGGGTCCCCATTTACAATGGGGCAATGTGTGATAAGGTCACAACATGACCTTCTGTTGATCCTTCCAACTCTGTGACTCATGAGGTTGTTGACCACAATCAGCTGTATGGAATGAATTTTCTGATTTGCTTCTAGGAGAGGGAAACATATCAACATGGAAACCAATATCCCCACTAGATGATACCCTACATTCCTTCTGTAAAGAAAATGGGACAACATTGTGATCGATCACACAACTCTCTACATAATCCACATCTTCATCACAAGACCTGTCAATAATATTCTTTGCATCACCTGAAATGGGTTCATCTTCAAGAACACTTGCTGCAACAAACTGTTCCCTGTTATGCTCATCCAATGTACTCATCCCATTGGTGTCACCTACACATGTAAATGAAATGGATGTTCCACATCCTGAATATGCACATTCCCACAATCCATGGATGTATGCTCATCACCAATGGCTGCCATAGATAGTTGAATTGTAGCTGTAGGTGATGAAGACTGCGCCAAACTCAACTCCACGGTAAACTCATCAATACGAGACTCTAACTCTTGAAGGGCCAATTGAGTGGTCTTCAAAGAGTCCATGGTGACCTCAAGCTCATGAGTGAGCTCATTAACCTCCACCTCTTTCCCTTTTAGTGTATCATAATAAATACTATCAAGCATGAGAAGATGATCTCTGTCAGATAGCAGCTGTAGGTAACTAGTTTTCATCACCCCCAATGCATGTCCAAGTGCCTGAAACTCTGCAAGGGAAAGTTCACTATCAAAGTGCTCATGTGTTTCTGGAGTCTTCCATCAACAGTTCACCAACAATTGCTGAGCAACATCAAAGTGTTCTATGGCTGTAGCAATCATGCCTTCATTTACCTTCAATTGACTTGCTAAATGATGGGACGCTTGAGACATATCATTTCCACACACAATTTCTGATTGAAAATCAGCACTATGATAGGATGTTGAATCACCATCATCAACTGATTGGAAAACATCATCATGTGTGCCATCAACATTGCACACATCCTCATCAAATGTACAGCTGTTATGAACCTCATAGGATGGCTCAAATGGAATATTAGAGGCTGTTATTTTGACTACATCATAGCACACTTCCTCTTCCAGAATAGATGCATGTACATCCAAGGCATCATCCTGAAACTTTGCCAAACTATCATCATGAAGTATGGCATCCTTGTCACCTACCACTTCAGATTTGAACCCTATTTCTTCCACCTGTTTACTTGGGCATAGGTGATTCAGCTCCCAAGGCTCCTTGCATGTAGAGCAAACATTTTGTTTCCTTAACTCATTTTTGCTGCTCTTCTGGATTTCTTCTCTGGAATCCTCATTTCCATTTGCCTTGGTTTCTAACATTTTATTTTCAGCCTCTCCCTTGTGTTTGGGTTTTAACAGTGTCCAACAATACCCCTTGATGTCTGGGTCCCTCATAAGTTCGAAGAGTCCTGCTAACAACTCGGATATAGACTTCTCTGTAGTCATCTTTCCACTGTCTGCCCCTCTGCTGTATACCTGCTAATTTACCTTTGAAGCTGAACGATGAGTATCCTACCCCGGGTGGCTCGATATTTTACGATTGTTTCCTCCAATTTGACATATTACATTTGTCAAATTAGATTGCATTAAGTGAACAGATCATTACATGAGTTAATTGTGCATTCCACGGTCTAGATAGAATACTGACATCAACTTGAATACAGATTTCAACAGCACATTAGCTTCAGCATTATAATCTCAGTTTGAGAATGAAATCATGCATATAGTAATGTTACTACACTAAACAATTAAACGTGCTCTTTCTTCACTATTATGGTTTGCAATGTTGAACAAAACTATAGAAATGAGTTGCTGCTCTTTAACAATTATATCAAATGGGATATTGCAAACATTTGCCTCCCTACAAGCAAATAAATCCTTTCCAAATATTGTGCCTTACTTCCAGACAGGTCCCAAAGTCTTTGAATATTAGCTAGACTTCAATATCGTTCTCCTTCAGCTGGAACTCCTCACTTAATTTGTCTTCATATCTAACTTTATCTTTTCCTATTTGTTTTTTTCTGAACTGGAAGGGACGTCAGGCTAGGTGAATCTCTGTCTTTTCTCCAATTTTAATTTGTCTTTCCTTATGAAATATGACAATTCCCTTCAACCATTAGCTAGGTGCTGGAAATAATAATTGTTAATCATCAATCAAACAACTCCCAATAATCTTCAGATGGTGGACAATTTGCTCCTTTAACTCGTTTGATTCCACAATGCACACCCACTCAGCAGCTCCTAAACTGAAATCAGGTTTCCATGTATTATGTCGGCTTCTTCAAAAATAACAATTCCTTTATAATGGTTGTAGAAATATTTCGATGAATCCATTGCCCAATTACTTTCTATAGCAACAAACTCTCTCTTCACTATTTATGAAAGTCTCATTCCACGATTCCCTTAGCTTCAATTAATGCCTCTTCAATATTTTCATAAGCTTGTGATTATGATTCTTTATCTTTCGTTAAAAACTTGAAGCTTTATAATTTCGGATGATTTCTTAATCAACTCAACTCCTCTTGATCTCCACGGTAGCTTAAGAAGATTGTGGCTCAATTTGTCTTACTTAGCTAGCGACTGAGCAATACTAAAGGAGACGACTAGTATATATTATTTGCCCAACCTTTAATGATGTTGTCGTCTTAGATATTGGAAGCACCCAAGTTGACAAGACCTGATGATTTGCTTATCTCAATAAAGCTCTAGCTACTTGCCTGCCCGTCGAATGGTGTCTACTTGCCTTTTTTCCTAGCACTGAATATTTAATCAAACATTTTTTTGTCTTTATTGCAATTTGGTCTCTTCTGTAGTGGCAATTTGACTTATCTTCATCAAAATCATTGTCTTTACCCCACGTCAACTTAGACAGCGATTTATTATTATTCTGCAAACTAAAGCTTTCAAATTGTCTTTATCCAGATTGCAATAATAAATACACCACGGTTTTTCTTTATTTTCATGGTGGCGACTGAGTTGGACCTTTTTATTCCATGCAACTCCTTCAATATTCTTTACCTGATTTCCTTTATATTGGTGGCACGAAAATGATGCAATTTGAATATTGGTTGTTTAAATATTTGTCCTCTTATAATATTTTCGGGCCTCTTTGAAGTATTTCAACCTTTATACCAAAAGCGGCTTTGTCAATTCTTTTACGTGACTCTAAATTTTTGTCTATTTCTGAGTATTTTTGCCTCTTGTCAGCTTCCTAACTTGTCATGACTCCTTGGAGGATCGATTGAAATGGGCCCCCAAATATGCTTGACATAAATAATCGATTCTCTCGATACTGATCAGCAATCACATTTATGAACCATAAAAATGCATACACCAAAAAATATAAACCTTGAGGATTTGATTGAGATATCCAAAATTTTCAACCCCTTTGATAAGCAACCATTATCATTTTAAATAAAATATATTCTTGATATTTTGCCCAATACTCTCCAAAAAATTTCAAACCCTAGAAGTCTGGAATTTTCTTTTTGAAAACCAACATAGGATGGCAGGAAACCACTTTGATACCACTGAAATATCCCACCCTGATCTGAGATATCTGCTAACTAATTTTTGTTGTTTCCGTTTGTTTTGGGTTTTGTAATTTTTTGAAAGTATTTACCAAGAAATGCATAAAATTGCAAAGCAAATGCAAATAGAGAAATGTTGAAAGCCAAAATATCAAGTGATCAACTCTAATTAATTATTGCTTTGAATTTGCAATAAGATTGATCATACCCGGATAACAACTTTTGATTTTGAAACTCTGTAAACCCTTATTTTGAATCTCTCCTGTAATCGATGAAGCACAAATGTGACTCCTAAATGCAACCACCTAAAGAGCAAACCTTGGGTGGTATTTCACACTTTTAGAATGCTTAATCCGAGAGAGCTACGTTCTCCAAGATTGATTTGCAGCAGCAAGAAACCCTAGTTTCTCCTCCACACAAAATTCTTGAGTTTTCCACAAGTATCAATCCATGAATGAATGAGATGCTTTTTTGAGTGCTTTTTATATCATCTCCAAAAAAGCACGATTTCTAATGCTTTTAATCCATTTAATATATTAAATGATATTTGCTTTTGTTGCCATGATTTAATTCCCTAAGTGGGAACCCATCTCAAAGACATTAAATAACTTGACTTTATGTTATTAAATAACTTTATATTATAAAGTCAATAAGTCATTAATGATAATCACCTTTTTATAATTTAATTATTATTAAAGTAAGGACTTTAATAATAATTGATATACCATAACTCCATAAATATTCATTGCCAATTAATCCTGCCAACACCATAGGCTAACCCACTGCTCATACTGCTTATCTGGATGCATTACTATAAATAGTAAGGTTGGCCCCAACGTCCCATTGACTTACTAAAAATAGTAAGTGTATATAAACGGAGCCAGAAACCCAAGAAGAAGATCCCCTCTGAATAAGCCAAGGAACTGGAGAAGAAACACTGTCAATTGCCATCTGAGAACCAATTAACTCCCCCACAAGGCCCTCTAATCACCAATATTAGCCTATGAGGACCTGATGATAGGCTAATCCTCAAAACACCAACGCTGGCTAAAAAGGGGACATTACAGTTTGAGTGGACATTTTAGGATGGACAAGAGATTGACATAGTTGAGTGAAAGTTATTATTGGCCAGGGATGAGTGCAGATGTAAAAAGAATGGTGTAAGGTTGTGGGATATGCGAGCACACGAAAGGAGTTAGACAAAACACCGAATTGTACCAGCCATCACCAATACCAGAGAGATCATGGGAATGTATTAGTATGGATTTTGTTTTTGGGCTGCCACAAACACAAAGAGGTAATGATTCATTTTTTTGTTGTGGTGGATAGATTTTCTAAGATGGCTCATTTTATACCATGTAAAAAATGTAGTGATGCTTCCTGCATAGCTACTTTGTTTTACAAGGAGATAGTTCGGTTACATGGCTTGCTAAAGAGTATCATTTCAGATTGGGATGCCAAATTTGTTGGTCATTTTTGGCGTACTTTGTGGAAGAAGATGGGAACACAATTGGGATTTAGTTTAGCTTACCATTCTCAAACCGATGGTCAAACTGAAGTTGTGAATCAGAGTTTGGGTAATTTATTGAGATGTTTGGTAGGTGACAAACCTAATCAATGAGATTTGACATTGGCAAAAGCTGAGTTTGCATATAACAATTCAGTCAATCAAAGTGTAGGAAGAAGTCCATTTCAAGTTGTGTATGGATATAGTCCTTGAGTTGATGCGGTGAGGCATAGCACAGATTTGGGAAGAAAGAGTGTAGCTACGGAGGATTTTAGAGAGTATATCCATGACTTGCAAAAAGAAGTGAGAATTTGGAAAAGAGTGCCATTAAGTACAAGGAACATGTTGATGTACATAGGAGAGTGCAGGAGTTTTAGATTGGTCATTTGGTGATGGCACATTTGTAGGAGAGGTTCCCACAGGGAACATATAATAAAGTCTAGTGGATAAAGATAGGGCTGTGCAAAATTTTGCGGAAGTTCTCATCAAATGCATATGAGATTGATTTTCCAACAGGTATAGATATCTCACCAATATTTAATGTTGTTGATTTGTATAAGTATTATGAAGGAGAAACTAGTGGACAGTGGGATATGTAATTAGATTTGCCGGATGCACATGAGTGGGTACACCAATTTCTAGAGAAGAGGTTTGAGAAAATTGATCAAGTAATTGGTTCTCACGTAGCCAAAAGGACAAGAGGGAATGAATATTGGGAGTATTTGGTCCGTTGGAAGAACCATGCAGCCGATGAGGCTTCATGGGTCAGCACTTCAAATTTGGCAAAGTATGGTATTATAGTTCTGACATTGGTGAAATGTTCATGAGTTGCATACTCATGAAACATTTTTCTATCCAGTATGTTTGATGCAAGAGCATTCGAGCGAATGGGCAATCCGCATCACCCCAAATTTTTTTAGTTTGGTTTCGTTTTGATTTTGGTTTTCATTTTTGGAGTGCAAGTTGATTCAGATCCATGGTTAGTTGTGGTAGAGTAAGATGACATTGTTGTCATTCCATTGACAAAAATGTCCTGTTTCGATTTATATTCCAAGCCTTGATTGTTCGTTGAAATGAATTTAAATTGGTTTCCAGAGGGTTGATTATCGTTGTGGAAAAAAATGTTGATTCTTCATTCTATTGGGGTGTGACTTCTTATTGTTTCATTGCCAAATTGACTTCACTGAAGTCAAGCAAATCGTTGGTTTCGCTATCAAGAAGAAATAAAAACAAATTCTTATTTTCCAGAATGTGAGAGGTCACATAAGTGAGGTGTGAAGGAACAATCAAAGGCCATTTGCATGGGGAAGGTAGAGAGGCAGAAGCAAAAAAGGAGAAATGGGAGTATGGTGCATGAGGAAGTAGAGAGATAGTCAACACAACCAAAAAAAATAATAGAGAGGTCGCCAAGAAAAAAAAATACAACAAATTGGCATAGGGGTCATGCAATAGGGAGGAGTAAGGAAAACAACAAGAAACAAGAAAGGTGCCATGCAATGAACAAATAAAGATGTATATGTAGGAGGCATGAAGGGGGATGCACAATAAGAATGAGTAGAGGAGTATTAAGGCTGCGGGTAGGAAAGTAGCAGGGGTGTGTGAAATAAAAGATATTTCCGAGAGGAGGCTTGTAGTGCTCTTCATTGATGGGTTATCTAATCCTCTCAGGGGTTGGATTAAGGCTTTTAATCCACCTTCACTTCAGGAAGCAATCAAGAAGGCAAGAGACATGGAAACTTCCACCTCCAAGTGTAAATTTCAGATCAAAGGATTTATGCTTAAGAAGGATAAGGACAAAAAGCCTATCATAAGGGAATCCAAACAGTCTAAGAAACATGTTACTAGGATTGATAGTGAGACACTAAATGACCCAAGGAAGAAAGGTTTATGTTTCCATTGTAGGGAGCCTTGGTTTCAAGGACATAAGTGTATTGCAAAGGGGAAGGTACACCAAATAGAGTACTATTATGCTAAGAAAAGTGCATCAAAAAAAATTAGATCAACAATCTGATTCAAAAGATAGTGAAGAGGAAAAGACTCTAGAAGAGGTTGGAAAGGAAGAGGACAAGGATGGGAAGTTTGCTCAACTACACAACTTTCAGAAGAATAAGTCTCTTCACATTAGAGTAATTAAGGGGCAACGGATGGTTGCATTGATTGACACAGGAGCCACACACAATTTCATTGATGAGGGGTTGGTTGTTTGTAGAGGCCTTCAAACATAGGAGGTGAGTGGTTTTCGAGTGATTGTAGTAGATGGATTTACAATCAATTGCACTAAAATGGTCCCATAGTTGAGCTTGTAGTTGGGGAACTATGAAGTCAAGGATGACTTCTATGTGGTTAGTATTGGTGACACTGATGCCTTGATGGGAATGCAATGGCTTCGTTCACTTGGTGAGATCACTCTCAATTTTCAGACCCACGAGCCGAAATTTAAATTAGAAGGGAGGAATGTGGTCTTGAGGGGGATGTCAAATGGAGGATTTCATGTGGTATCTTTCAAACATATGGAGAGACTTTTTAGACATGATTAGGTTGATTGGTGTTGGCGTTTCAATTAGCACCTCTGGAGTGCTTATTGGAAACGGTCAACTATTGCACGTTATTAGTGTTTGCTTCTTCAAATTGGGAGGTGAAGATCCCTCTTGTTGCTGATTTTTGCATAAAGGAAAGAATAAAGTAAACTACTATCCTATCTTTTTTACTTAGCGGTAGGACACAAGGATGCAAAAACACAATCCGCCGTAGCTAAGCTTTTCTCTGGTTTCGGAAGATCTTAACTACGACTAAACTAGCCTTTAATCTATCCTATCTCCTCAAGATTAACAAAGCATGAGGGCATAGGAGCCGGAATGGATGGTTCAATCACTTGGACGAATTAGTCTCCTAGGATGCATCCGAAGGCTCTGAACTCCCAGATCTGTACTGAAATAAAATCCACACAAGTAATCCGGATGGTAGTTTATATTTCTGGATTCCTAAGGAGGTACCAAGACCTTTCTAAGGTGTAGGCTGAAAAGTAAACCATGAGAAACAACAAAGGGACAATAATCTAATTTCCTAAATTCCCAAGGAGGCACCAAGGCCTTTCCGAGGTGTAGATTGAAAACAGATTATTGATAACAACAAACAATGATAAAACTTTGAGATTTTAGATCAAAAGCATGGTAACTCTCTTGATTTATTTTCTCAATATTCCACCAAAGATACATGTTGGGACAACAACTTGTTTCAAGAAACAATGACACATGAGGCGATCGAACCAAGAACACATGAACAAAGATTGGACACACCTATTTGAGTAGAGAGAGCACAAGCTGTACTTGGTGCTTAACTACAACAAATATGATTTAAGAACATATACTAAGCGAACAATATGAAGGAAAAAATGCTCAGCATTTTGCTGCTGTGAAGTAAAGTTACAAAATAATGAGCCTAAGGCTCTTATTTATAGAACTCAAAGGAGTAGGCAACCCTAAAATCTCCTTGAGTTAACAATCAGTTCTTGCCAATCAGCAAGATTTATTCCTATGTCTAAAAGTAGGTGAGCAAATAGTTAACTGGAAATCTACTTCAATTAACTGAAACTAAACAAAGAGGCCACTGAAAAACTATTTTAGTTGACTGAAACTAAACTAAAGGTGAACTTTATTACAAAGTGTGCCTCCAAAATAGACATCCACTTTTAGTGAAGATCTGAGATCCACAAATTATGGAAGTCAAATTAGACATCCTCATTTAGTGGGATCTGACATGCATGATTTGTGGGACCCAGAGTTAACTTGGAAAGGGGCATCAAGTTAACTCCAGTCATCATTAATGCTACTTTGGAGGGTAGGATGTCCTTTCTGGGGTGCTTTACACGTCATCACCACTGGTCAATAGTGCCTCTATCCATTCGTTGACCTCTTCAGCCTCCAGACAATTAATGCTCTGCAAGATGATGATGTGGTGTTTTAGCATTTCTTTACCTGTCACAAGTTGCTGCTGATAGTCTATGCACTTGGCAGCTGCGTCATCTAACTTGGTAGACATGGCTGCAACTTTGGTCAACTTGCAACCATTGGGATCATTGAGGAATGTGCTTTGGATGACATCCTGGAATTGATTTTGTACTGTACCTAGCTCAATGTACTCACCTCTCTCGTGCTGATATTCTATGTGAGGGAGGGATATTACCAACATTCTTGCGAAGTTGATAATACCTACGACAATCCGTCGGTAGTCAATTAGTTCTACAAAATTAGCATCATAGGCTTTCACCTTGTATGCCAGCTGTTCTTTCCAAGCAAAAAGATGTTCTTGTTCTCTCCAGTGATAATTGACTGATACACCAATTGCAAGTCTGCAATTGTGATTTCATCGCTTGGCCTCTTCTCTGCTGTCTTTAGCTCTGACTGTTGAATCTCTATGCGGAGTCCATGTGCTCTATCCCTTAACTGGTATAGTTCTGCCACTATACACCGTCCTTTGACAACAAATTCCTCCACTTGATCTCTCAAGTGTTTTCCATATGAAATCAGTTGGTGATGCTTTTGCTCCACGGGGAGGTCTAGCATCTCTTGTGGCAAAGTTGAGAAGTTTGGGGCATTGTGCATCAGGCTAGATATGTACATCCTCAATTGCTGATTTTTAGCCTTTAAGGCTGTTTTGTCTCTTCCATCCTTAGCCATTCTCTCTTGGACACTCATTGAGGCAATTCCGAGAAGGTTTGCCTCCACCTGACGAGTGGTCTTTCCAAGGTTGACCTTCGACAATGTGAAGTCTTCAAGCTCTACCTCATGTGGTGGGGCAGCAGTCTTTATGATGAACTCATTATCTGCATTTCTTCCTACATGTACTTGCTTCTTTAATTCTTTACCGGCATGTCTTGAGGGACATGACCGAACTTTGTGAAGTCAAGCTGGTAGGATGGCCTTTCCCTCTTCCTTCCTAGGAGACCCTCAAGCCAGATAGAATCCTGACTAGCCTCGTTGGAAGGAGGAATGCTAGACCCCTGAATGTTTGATGAATGAGATTGTGTTGTAGTGATGTCTCTTGGTGGAGAGTCCAAGTCGATGGGGACTTGCGACTGCTGTGATGGTGGTGAAGTAGGTGGCTTTGTCTCTATCATAGGCACCGTATCCACTGCTGCTGCTTCTGCTATTGGCTTTGTCTTTGTTGTGCTTATCTCAATCACTGGCTCGGCTACAGCGGTTCTCATGACTATCTCAAGTGTTTGCGTGGCTGTCTCCACATGTAACCCCTGTGTTCTTCCCCTCGTGTGCCCTGACATCCGCATCCCTTTGGGAGGATTGCTCCACTGCTTTTGTTTGGGTTTCTTCCTTGACGTGGAAGGTAGTGAAGATTGAACTGGTGGCGGCTTTGTTCGGGGAAGTACTACCTTCCTTGTCTTCTTGCTGTCTAGGTAGAGTTGACTATTTCTGACAACTCTACTCGTTCTTTCCTCTATAGATGTGTTTTCTTTCGCATACCAATCCACTCTTCCGAGTGGTTGTGAGTCTACTTGATACATGAAGAATGAAGGGAGAATGACTTCCCCTTCATCATCAGATAGGCCCGCAATGTTTTCTGACATTAAGTCAACAATTTGTGAGAGCCTAAGCCGGCTATAATTCCTTCTTCGTACATCAAACTCATCATCACAGCTGACCCAGTAATCTTCCATAGAAGATTTGTGTGATGAGCGTTGCTCAAGATGCGCTGCATATAGGCCTCTTGGATCATATGTTCTCTCAATGAGATAGTTGAGATTGAGTCTCACTGTCACTTGGCACATCAATTTGGCATCAGCTGCTGTTTTACATCTATAGAGTCCCATCTGGATGGGAAAGCTTGCAACTGGCTTCTTCTTAAGGTGTAGGTGAGTGTGAACTTCGACCAATTGCCGTAGGAATTCCATGAAAACTACCCTATCTAAAGGGTAGCATAGCATCATGGCGGGGTGACCATTGTATCCATACACGCGTATGTAGGTGAAGGTGGGGAATTGGATAAACCAGTCCGCCTAGTCCACCATTGCCTCCTTGGCTGTTGGTGATATACGCACGTGCATCTCATGGTTGAGGTCTCGTATGGTGTGCATGATGAAAAGGTCACTTATCTGTTTGAGATGCTGTTTCGCTTGAGTAAACTCAAGATGCATAAAGTATTCATGGACCTTCTGCACGCCTAAGGTTCCCACAGTGTTTAAGTGTCCTAAACTCGCGCCTTGGAAGGAAATTAGGTATACAAGGTGTTGGCGTTTAAATTTGCACCTCTGGAATGCGTATTTGAAACGGACAGCTATGCACAGATAAACTACTCTTCAAATTAGGAGGGGAAGCTCCCTCTTGCTGATGGTGTTGAAAGAAAGTAAACTAAAACTAAGTTGCCTATCTTTTTGATCAGCTTAGAGCACAAGGTTTATTAAACACAAACGCCGCAGCTGAGATTTTCTGATTAAAGAACTTCAACTACAACTAACTTAAACTAAAGACGTTTCTAACTTCTCAAGTAATGCAGAGCAAGAGAAACTAGAAATGAACAAGGTAGATTTTCTGACAAAATACTTCAATAACCTCTCTCTTAACAAACACCTACACACTTCACTGTAAGTTGAAATCAAGATCATAAAAGTAGAACATAAATAACGGAAATCTAAGATTTTGGACCAAGGCAAAGGAGGCTCTTGATTTTATTACTCAAATCTCTGGAACATAACTCACTTCTAACATACCTGGAACAAGAAATTGCAGCTAAAGAGGCTTGCAATCTTGCTCTTACACACTAGAAACAACAATCACACTAACTCCTTGTTGGCTAAAGAGGCTCAACAATTTGCTTATCACAACACAATTGAACAATACTTGAGTAACAAATAGAAGGCACAACAGGCTTAGCGTTTTGTTCTCACTAGCACGGTTAAAAAAAAACTAAATGAGCAAAGGCTCTTATTTATAGAGAAGCAGAGGAGTAGGGAACCCTAAAATCTCCTTGCTTTCACAATCTAGGGCTTGTTCAGCAAGCAAGCTTTATTACTAAATCTAGAAAGAAGATAACATCTAAAACCCTAGAAAGCAGAAAAAGTGGGAAACGCCAACTATTACATCTTATCTTCTTTATCTTCTCAAAGAATGGATAAGGATCATTCCAAGAATAGAAAGAAAGCGAGAAAGAAAGCTTCTAGAAGAAAGCTGCTTTAAAGCTCGATCACATCCGCTAGGAAATTAGAAATTGTGTCCCGGTTCGGTGCATCTATGCCCTCAATAGCAAAACACCGCTTTTCTAGAATATCTTCAGCATTTGCAATAGATCTCAGGAAATCTTCGACCTCATTGGCCGCTTTCACGAACTTTGCTGACATCATCTAAATATGACCCATCCTTCCGCCAACTGCACTGCAGCTGTGAACAACACTCTGAAACTGATCTTGCACTTCCTCAAGCCCGACATTCTTTGGCAATGTCTTGTGTTTTTCTTTCATTCACTTCAGTTCAATCTTCTTACTATATTTATCTTTATGCATATTCCATATCCTTTCGCATTTACTCTTTGAGAGAGTAACGCTTTCAGGCCATGGGGGAATGGAAAAACACTTCTCAATCACATCGGGCTTTAGACTGCAAATCAATCTACCGTATGCTGACTGGATCTCCCTTGTAGCCGGGTTGTCATGCTTAATGCAAGCGATTACGAACTCAAGGCTCTAAACTAATATAGGGATTGACGCTGCTGCGAGGAGTCCAGAATGTCCTAGGTTCTTGATTGAAGTGTTGCCTGCTCTCTCCAAGGCGTGTAGATCAAACACCGGCTTGATATGATGCAAGTCTGTCTCAACTGTTTTGATGAAATCGTGATAGAGAGCTGATTCAGTCTTGAAAACATTGGGAGTGCACTCCATTTCGGAAAACTTGAAGAATGACTGTAAACTCGCCTAGGTTCAGACAAGTCTTGAGCAATTTCTATTTTTAGAATGCTGATTTTTGTGCTCCAACGGACAAATTTTTGAGAATTTTTTTTGAGATATGGGTTTTGCTCAGAATTTCGATGCAAGACAACCCAGATCGTCCGTTTTTGAAAATTTTGAATTTTCCTTGAAAAAGCAGCAAACTCTAATTTCTTCAAATTTTCCCAAAAAAAGCTGGCACCTGGGTTTTGTTCAGAACAAGATTAGAAATGGACCTAGTTGATTAGATTTGCAAAACCCTGAAGGTTGATCGAAAAAGCAGCCAACCCTAGGTTTTGAAATTTTCTTGAAAAAAGCTGTGATATGGGTTTTCTTCAGAAGATTGATTGGAGAGGACCCAGATGATTGAAAATTGAATGCACTGATGTTTTCACTGACATGCAAAATAAAAGCAGCTGCTGCAACTTGATGAAGTTCTTGAAAAATTCTTCAGAAGATTGAGACAAAAAGACCCAGATGACTGAAAAATGGAATGCCTTGGCCTTCTCCTTGAAAAATTCGATCTTCTGGATGACAAAGCTTGAAAAAGCAAGGGTTTATGCTTGCTGAGTTGAAAAATCTGATGTAAAACCAGCAACTATGGATTCTTGAATCACAAAAATTCTTCAAACTTGCTGCTCCAACTTTCTCCTCTGGATGCTACCTGCAAAAATAATGAAAAATACATGAAAGAATGATGTTAAATAGACTTTAGGGCTTTGGATTAGGTTTTGCTTTCTTTGCTTTTATTTCCAAAACCCTAAAACTCAGCTTCATTGAACTTGGACGCCATCTTTCACTTGGCAATTTTGAAACTTTTTGAAAATCTCAAAAATTTCTCTAAGGCATGAGAATTTGGGCACCCTTCTTCACCTGGGGCGCCCACTTCCTCCAGTGTTAGTTTATTTTTTGATAGTTTCAACTTTTCACCATTTTGACATGCTACTTCGCCTCTGATTCCCCGTTGGCAGATTGATCCGACAGGCGAGCTGAAGGTTTCACGGCGGAGCCTAACTGATTCTGAGAAAGATGTTCTGGAGGCACCTCTGACAAAATCCTTCATTTCGACCTCCGAAATCATAGGTGCCCTTTCCTTCTAGGGGCGCCCATTTTGTCCAGAGTTGGCCATTTTCATGACCTTCAAATTTCTTCATTAGCTTCTCTTCTACAGATGATCTCTTTGAATCTGGAGCTCCGGGCATCGGATCGACTGCCTATTATGGTCATCGCGAAGCTGACGAGATACGAGGTGGGGTCCTCTGGGATGAACTTCGTCAAACAATGAATTTAAGGCCTTCAAAAGTTTGGGCGCCCATCTTGGCTGGGGGCGCCCACTTTCACCAGACTTAGTTTATTTTTTGATTTTTCTGTGTTGCTTCTGAATTTTGGTTTTCAGCCTTCGTCGAACCTTACTTTCAGCTCCTCGTATCTGGTGATTGCGGACTCCGATTGACGTGCTGGATATCTCGTTGGAAAGCTGGATCAATTGTGAAGAGATCTCGTTAGACACTCGTCTGCGGATTCATCTGTTAGATACCTTGAAAACTTGGGCGCCCTTCTTCACCAGGGGCGCCCATTTTACCCAGACTTAGCCATTTTTCTTTTGACTTTCTTCAGAGTTTGAAACTTGCATTCTGTACGTTCCTCGTTGATCTGAATCTACTGGAGTTTGAACAATCGGATGATCTGACGGAGACAATCACGTCGAAGCTGGCTGAGCACTGAAAAGAACAAGCATATTCTTAAACCCTAAAAGCTGAATTAGCCCCTTCAAAAAGTTGGGCGCCCTTCTTCACTAGGGGCGCCCACTTTGCTAACACTTAGTCAAATTTTGATATTTTTCATTTCCTCTCGTTCTGACTTCAGTTTGGATACCCCCGTTCGGCGTCGAATTTCGGATGACTGAGTAATCTGATAACTACACCGTCGAATTCATCGCGGAGTTGACAGAGAACAGAACAAGTTTGACTGGGGGCTTAAACCCTAATTTTGACATCTGATGCTCTAAAAAGATGGGCGCCCTTTCTTCACTGGGGCGCCCAAGTCTAGCAGTGTTAGAAAAGTTTCATCATTTTTTAACTTCTTTCTCATTCTTTGCGCATGTTCATCATCTTGCCTTCTGCTGAAAGTTTGAATGCTGAAACTGTCGCCTGGCAGCCGACTGACCTCCATTGATGACCTCAGAGCTCCTGGTACACTTCTGAAAAGTAGAATAGACCCAGTAGGGCAAAACTGATCTTTTTAAGATTCTGACTATACCAGCTTGATATGGACGTGTTTTGAGCCAATCAAAATCAGTTAGGACCCTGTCGGACCAACTTTCTATTTTTAGAAACTTTTGCCAGTATCCATTTCCAAAGAAACCCAGAAAAACCCAGAAAACGTTACTAATTTTAGAAAATTTCTAAAAATAGTAGTTTTCCTAAAATTTAGGGATGAAAAATTGAGATCTGGGTTTTGTAGGTTAAGCTGTTCTTAGCAGACCCAGATCATGAGAAATTGAAAATTTTACGTTTTAACCCCTCATGCAAGACATGCATACCCAAATTTTGACCTTTTTGACTGATTTAACAAGACTCTCATTTCTTCAAAATATCTAAGTGTAACAAAAATTTTAATTTTGGGGTACAACACAAGGTAGGAACACATGTGGAACCTATGAGCCTCTAGAAACCCGATAATTTGTTGGTGGAGTGTGTCACTAATCAAGGTGGCCCAGTCGTAATGCTCTCTTTTGCTGATAATCTTGGCAATGGTGTAGAACATCCATGACTGAAACTGATTGCCCTCTTCCTATCCAATGATTTTGTTGAGTAGAGTGATCAACATTGCATACTCGTCTCGGAATTCTCCTCACCCAACCATTTTGGGCAAGTTGGCCTTTTTCACTTTCAACCATTGTTCTGCGATTTTCTGCAAACACCTGCCCTTTGATGCTCCGAATGCTTTTTCGCATTCTTTCACCGAGATGACCACATTGGTCGGGTATGGTGGAATAGGAAAACATTTTTCAATGTCCTTTGGTTTCAGGCTGCAGATCACCCTCCCATCCATTGATCGGATTTCTTGTGTGGTAGGATTGTAATGCTTAATGCAAGCAATTACAAGCTCCACACTCTGTAATGTGATAGGGATTGACGCAACCTGAAGCAATCCAGATTCTTCTATGTTTTGTAGCGTGATTTGATTCATGCCCTCCAAATCTTCTTAATCGACCACTGGGTTCTTTTGATGTAAGTCTATGCCAGTCGTTTTTAGGAAATCATGGTACGAGGCTGCTTTGGTCTTGTATTGTACTTGGGAGTACTGCATCCTAAAATCCTTAAAGATCAACTGTGCACACGACCCTGTTTTGACAATTTTCGAAAACCCCTAAAAATAACACTTGTTGAGAAATATTTTTCCCGAAAAAATCTGGCACATGGGTTTTGTTTGTGCTTCAATGCTGAACAAACCCAGTTCCTTAGATTTTTGATTCTGAGACTTTTTTGGAAAAATCCCTAAAAATAGGGGCAACAAGTTTGCTGTTTTTGGAAAATTTGAAGAGATGGGTTTTACTGGAAAATTATGTTGATCATACCTAGTTGGTCAGATCTGTGGTAGCTTGTTGTTTTCTATGATATGCAAGAGATTTAAGACAAAAGAGAGGAAGTAGATGAGAGGAAGATTGGAAGTTATTGCTTCCCTTCTTGTAAAAATCTGTGTTTGGATGCAACCTTTGAGAAGAAATCCCTTTGTGCCATTGATCTTCAAAAAATAATGAATGGTCCAAAACCCTTGTCAGATCTTGAAAAGACATCCTTGAGAACAAATTGCTGTTTTGATCTTCAACCTACAAAAGAAATAATGAAAAAGGGATGCCTAGAGTTGATATATAATGATTCAAGTTTGGGTGCCAACTCATGATTTAAGCCTGTTTTAGCCTGATCTGGAGTTCTAAAAGTTGGTTTCCACTAATTGTGGGATGATTTGGCCACTTTTGCCTCCAAAATATCTTTACTCAAGTCAACAAATTCATCTTTGACCTTTTAGGCGTCTTCCATGAGTGTCGAACACTTTTTTCATCATTTTCCAGGCTGAATTGCCTCTGTCTGATCCTTGCTCTTGGTTGTTCAGTCGATCCTTAGCAGCTGCTGACGAAACTGTTGTTGAGATGGAACCATCCTGAAGAGGTATGCCTGGGAGCCATCAAGTCAGAAACCTGAGTTTGAGGTTCTAGATCCAATGGTGCCTTTCTTTAGTAGGGGCACTTTTGGCTTTGACTTTGTTAATTTTTCATGACTGTTCTTCGTTCTCACCATTGAGACCCTCTGTGCTTCAATTTGATATCACTGGTGACTGATGAGTCGGATGGCTATGCTTGACTGTGCGTTGGGTAACTAGCCCAGTCCTGGAAAGGATGATTGGTTTCTCAGCTTCTGAAGGTCTGTTTAGGTCCTTCAAATCCAAGGGCGCCCCTGGCTGGCAAGGGCGCTTTTGACTTGTTGATTGATTATATTCATATTGTAAATTGCCTGAGTTTGATATTTGTCATCAGATGATTGAGTTGTTTGATGTCTTCGCTGATGGTTTCGTTGTCGAGATCAATCAAAGTGGAGGTCATCCTGGAGGTCACTGAGCAAATAGATTGCATCTGCATGCCCCAAAGACTGGATGCCTTTCTTCAACAGGTGCGTTTTGCCTTTGGTACTTGTTCATTTCTTCATGTTATTCATTCAGTCTCCACCTTTGGCATTTTTTGCTTGATCTCAGCCTCTAACTGTTTGACATGTCCTGTGAACGGGCTATCAGATTGATCGCGAAGCTGGAAGAGAGCTAAACAAATGCCTTGTATAAAGCAGCTCTTGATAACTTCATCAGGTATCTCAAAAAGAAGGGCGCCCCTGGCCAGTAGGGGCGCTTTTGCCTTGAAGCTCATTGATTCATCTTCTATTTTGCATGCTCTGATGACCAATCGCTGTCGTTGTTTGATTTGTCTTGCAGGCTGACTGACAAGTTCATTGCCAAGTTGGGTTGAAGCCGAGGAGATCTTACGAAGACAAGTTTTATCAGGAATTGACATTTGCATCATCTTATTTAAGGTCGCCTTTTCTCATGTTGGACTACATTTCCTCCTTGGTAGCAAGGTGTGGTTTTCCCAGAGTTAGCCAAAGTTTGGCATTTTTAGTTTTGAAAATCTCCTCCATCAAACATCTTTTTTATCCTTTTCTGCCATGGCTTCTTCGTTAAAGCTTTTGAAGCTTAGCTTTCAACACCTGGTACTGGCCAATCTGCCATTAATGGCTACAAAGCTCCTAACTTTGTTCCTGAAAAATGAAAATAGACCCACTAGTGTAAAACATGTTTTTTGATGATTCTAATTTGACCAGTGTGATCGTGAAGTCGATTAATCCTATCAAAATCATTTTCAATTGTTTCCGGGAATGTCCTATTTTAGGGGTTTCCCTAAAAATAGGGGTTTGAAACCCTAATTTTCAACTTTTTAGAATTTTACACGTATGTTCCTTGACATAAACCTACAAAGACCTTATGTTTGGTTTGACCTAAAACAGACTTTTGATGACATTTTTACATGATTTAGCTCAATTCAAGCAAAATGCCAAAAAATTATTTTGGGTACAACAATGAAATATTCCGAGCCAAATTTTTTCGATTTTCTCAAATTACAAATTACAAACCAATGCACCCGTTAAGGTTAGTAGCTAAACCAAAATGTGCTGAAGCAACTATAACCAGAATGTACACCAGGATCCTGATGTGGGCAAGGTGTGAGCATTGGTCAGAGGATCTAAAACAAATTGCTTATGCAGGAACTCTAACCAAGAATGGTGCCGATGATGGCGAGCATATGGTCAGAGGATCTTCTACACTAATGCTGAAAGGGAACTCGACACCAAGTATGTGCTACCCAATCCAGTATGGAGTGAGGGGCGACCATATGGCGGAGTGATTACAAATAACAATGCTTGAATGAAATAACTGAATTGCTGAAAAGGACTCAACACCCAGAATGTGCTTTCTAACCCCAAGCGGGAAAGCAGCTACCATAGGGCGGAGATAAATCTATTACAAAACAACTTCAATGAAAGAGAGCGTTACATATCAGAATTGAGCAATACCGAAAATGACTGCCAGTACTACTGTCAGTTTACAAATTGATGATCATTCGCCTGCCAAAAGCTTAGGAATTTGATAGATTAACATTACATCATAAAGAACTCTCCTTAGCTTAGTTAGGAGTGCCAAACAGTGAACCTTTCAATGATCAAATAACAATTCTGGTTTTCTTTACAAATTTGCAATTTTAAATGAATAACCAGCAGTCTAAGAAAGCACTCAGATGTTCATAACTCTTCCATAACTCAACGGATTGACTTGAAACTAAATGCAATATTCCCTAAGAATGAAGGCGCCTATACTAAGACACTGAAAATAGATCAAACAACCTTAAATTATTTATGCACGGGTTTCAATGCAAGCAGCAGATGGTACGGCCCTCAAGGAAGGGCGATCTGCTCTTATAAATTAATGGCTTCTCTAAAAAATCTGCAAATTAGAGGATGATGGCGCCTAGACCTAGCAATGAAGATGGAGTAACACCCAGAACAATATTTTGTTGTTTTTTTGACTTATGAATAAAAACATGAATCTGCTGTAGCAAATAATGCAATTTCATGAAAAACTCTAATATGCAAAACTGAAACAAGGGAGCTACAAGCTGATTACAATGCACTAATCTCAAAGCAAACTCACAAACTAGACTAAATCACCACTAGTCGCTGTATTGCAAGCAAGAAGCGATGCCCGAGCTAGGAGGCCTTCATTCCTCGAAGCAATCCCAAAGCCAATCCGGCAGCATAATATTCCTGTAGATAAAAGATGCCCAAATGATGGTCCAAGTCTTCCTTTTATAATTTCTGGTTGACTTCTCGAAACCCTAAACTCCTCTCAAAGTCAAAAACCCTAATCTCCTCAAAGATGTCGTCCTTTTCCTTCAAGTTCAATATTCACTTTTAAAATAAATTCAATACTTTAATAAATGCGCCCACCTTATATCTTGATTTGACTTTGGATAAAATATAAAATAATCTTCAATGAAGGCGCCACCCTCAAGAAGACCACTTTTCAAAACAACATAAAGTCAATAGACTAGGCCAAGGGGGTCAACGTTAAAATATAACATTAAACGTGACCTTTTTAATTAAATAACTCACTTATCTCTCCAAATGTGCCCTGAAGCCATTAATGAGCAAGTCAACTGACCAAACTGGAGTAGGAAGTCAACCACGCTGAACCCAACTGTAAAACTGCCAGAAATAGAATTTACTAAAAATAGTAAATTCTTGAAAATGCTCAGAATGCCGAAATGAACATACCACTGCGAAGCTCTCTGAAAACCCAGAAAGAATCCGCCATTGAATCCACCAACTCCGAGCACGGACATCCTTAAAAATAGGAAACCCTAATTTTACCTTCCGAGTAGCCTACAGGTCTCCGGAATAGGCCAACGGTCACTGGAAAGATCATGCTCGAGAAGGGGACATTACAAACAAGTAGGCAACAGAGTGTGTGATTATGCCTACGGTTACGAAAGAGGTCAAGTGGTCTTATCCACCTGACATATAGGAGCTGATTTCCAAAAGAAGCAAGGTATTCGGTAGCATTCCTCTAGGTAGGCCTCTTGATAGAGGCATTGAGCATGTGATAGAGCTAGAGGAGGGAGCTAAACCTGTGATCACTACCCCCTATAGGCATCCTAAGAGACTTAAGTATGAGATTGAGAAAACTATTCAAGAGCTTTTGGAGATGGGGCACATAAGGCCATGTAAGAGTCCATTTGCTTCTTCGGTTGTGTTGGTGAAGAAGAAGGATGGAACCATGCGCATGTGTGTGGATTATAGAGCATTGAACAAGAAGACAATTAAGAATAGATACCCCATCCCATGCATTGATGAGCTTGTTGATGAGCTGCATGGAGCAGTCTATTTCTCCAAAATAGACTTGAGATCAGGATATCATCAAATTAGAGTTAGAGAGGAGGACGTGAAGAAGACTGCATTCAGATGCCACTTTGGCCACTTTGAGTTCTGGTCACGCCTTTCGGTTTGACGAATGCACCAACTACTTTCCAGTCGTGCATGAATAGGGTGTTCAACAAAGAGTTACGTAAGTTTGTGTTGATCTTGTTTGATGACATGCTTATTTATAGTAGATCATGGGAAGAGCATTTGAGGCACTTGGATGAGGTGTTGGGTATTTGTAATGTCCCCTTTTCAAGCCTGACATTTTCAGTGACCGTTAGCCTTTCCTTGGGAACCCGGAGGCTAGTCGGAAGTTAAAATTAGGGTTTCCTAATTTTGAGGAGGTTATTGTTCGAAGATGATAGTTTTAATGGCGGATTCCTTCTGGGTTTTCAGAGGGCTTCGCAGTGGTATGATCATTCCGGCATTCTGAGTACTTTTTGGAATTTACTATTTTTAGTAAATTCAATTTTTGGCAGCCTTCCAGATGAGCTCAGGTTGGTTGACTCCCGGCTTCAGTTTGATCAGTTGACTTCATCAGTATGGGCTTCAGGGCATTTTCAGAGAAATGAGTTAAGTCATTTAAATTAAAAGTCACGTTAAAATGATATATTTTAATGTTGACCCTTGGCTTAGACTTAATGACTTAATGTTGTTTTAAAAAGGTGGGTCTTGAGGGTGGCGCCCTCATTAAGAGATGATTTTAATTATTTCCTAAGTCTAAAGCAAGATTATGATAGGCGCATATTTCAAAGTTCAATATTTAATTGAAATATCAAATCAAGAGCTTGAAGGCAAAAGTACGCCCATCATTGAGGAGAGGGGATTTTGACCTAAAATCAGATTCTAGGGTTTCGTGAAGTCAAGCGAAGATTATAAAAAGGAGTCTTGTGCATCATTTTGGTCATCTTGGAAAATACACCGTTATGCTGCCGGATTGAATCTGGATCACTTCGAGGGATGAAGACCTCCTAGCATTGGGCATCACTTCGTGTTTGAAAGACATCATCAAGTGGTGAATTCAGTTTATGTGTGAGTGCATTTTAGTTCATTCATCTTGTGTTCAGTTTGCATTGATAATCTGTTTTAGTGTTTTAGTATTTCAGCCTTTGTCATCATTTAATACAGCAGATCTACGTTTTCGTTTGTAACTCAAAAAATACAAAAAGATTGTTTGTGGGTATTGCATTTATATCTCTGTTTTGGGAAGGCGAACCTTTGTCTCAAAAATCAGAATTTAATATGGAGAATCCAATTTTTAATGTCAAGTCGAGTTCATGCAGCTAGGCTGTACTTTTCATAGCATTGGGATTCGTGCATTTAATTATTGGTTGCATATCGGGTCTGTGTTAAGCATCTAGTTTGGGCGCCTTGGTCATATTAGTCATTTGCATTTGATTTTAGGCAATTTGAGAGGATTATAAGAGAGGTATGAGCAATTGTATCAATTCTTAGTATGCTGGTTTTGCTGGTAGAAAGGCAGATTTGAGAAAAGCAGGAAAACAGAAAGATCAGATCCAATATTTGTAATGTTTTGATGTGGCTTCATGAATTCAGCTAAGAGATATCCATATGTATTGTAAAGATTCATATTTCTTAGCTCTAACATCTTGGCAGGCTTGTGAAATCAAAATTGTAAACTGACCAGTAGTACTGGTAGTCATTCTTGCTTGTTGAAATCTGGTTGTACTCTCTAAATCTCTTCAAAGTTATTGTATTAGTGATAGCTCCACCCTATGGTCGCTACTTTCCCGTCTTGGGTCAGCAAGCACATTCTGGGTGTTGAGTAAATTCAGTATTCAACATTTCCTTCAAGTTTGCTTCAGTATTAGTTGAAATAGTATAACTTCGCCCTATGGTAGCTACTTCCCATTCTGGGTGAGCAAGCACATTCTGGGTGTTGAGTAGTTTCATTATTCAGTATTTCATTTCAAGCTTTGCTTTCTGTAATCACTCCGTCATATGGTCGCCCCTCACTCCGCCTTGGATTGGGTAGCACATACTTGACGTTGAGTTCCCTTCTGTATCTTGAGTTTACTTTCTTGCACGTTTCGGTTTATCCATCTAACCTTAACGGGTGCACTTGCTTGAATGTTGTAATCTGTTAATTGAAAAACGAAAAAAATTGGCTCGGTATATTTCAGTATTCTTGAGAGTGAGTCTCTTTTTGCAAAGGAGTCCAAGTGTGAGTTTGGGATGATTGAGTTGTTGTATTTGGGACATATTATCAGCGCTAATGGTGTTCGTGTTGATCCTGATAAATTCAAAGCAATACTTGATTGGCCTCCACCCACTAATTACACTCAGCTTAAGGGATTTTTTGGCTTGTGTGGGTTCTATAGAAGGTTTGTTAAGGGCTTTTCACAGGTTGCCGCCCCACTTACTGATTTGACTAAGAAGGGGGCTTTCTCTTGGTTTGAATCAACACAAAATCTTTTGATCAGTTTAAAAACTTAATGAGCTCGTGTCTTGTTTTGGCAATTCCTAACTTCACTAAACCCTTTGAACTTGAATGCGATGCTTTAGGAGAAGGTATTGGAGTTGTCCTCATGCAAAATAAGCACTCCATTGCATATGAGAGCAAAAAATTGAGAGGAAGTGGGAAAGGTTATTCTATTTATGATAAAGAGATGTTAACCATAATGCATGCTTTGGCTAAGTACATGAAGTATCTTGTTGGGGGCAGATTTATTGTTAAAACTGATCATAATAGTCTGAAATATTTCCTAAATCAGAAAAATTTAAGTGAAAGACAGCAGAAGTGGGTTAGCAAACTCCAAGCATACGATTTTGACATCGAATATGGAAGAACGTGGTGGTTGATGCACTATCTAGGAGACCTCATTTGTGTGTTTTTTCTGAGATAACAACAGATTGGAAGGAGAGTATACAAGATGATTATGCCAAAAATGCCCTTACCAACAACATTTTAGATGGGACTTTGCATGATGACAAATACAGAGTAAGGGATTGTTTGATTCTCTACAAGGAGAGGATATTGTTGACCCCTTAATCAAAGATGAAAGAGCAGATTTTGAAGACTTTTCATGACACTCCAATGGCAGGACTCCAATGGCAGATCTATGAGAGATTCTCATGGAAGGGGATGAAGGAGGATATTACCAAGTATGTTCATGAGTGTCAAGTGTGCCAACAAAATAAAAACAAGCATACTTATCCTACTTGTATGCTACAACCTTTGCCCATTCCTATTTAGAAGTGGGAAAGTATTTCAATGGACTTAATTATGGGGCTTCCCAAGGTGCAAGGGAAGGATTGTATTTATGTTGTGGTGGACCGTTTGATCAAATTTGCTCACCTTTTTGCTATATCAGCAGGTTATACAGTGTTATAGGTGGCAGATTTGTTCTTTAAGGAAGTGTTTAGACTTCATGGGGCACCAAAGAACATCATTAGTGACAGGGACAACAATTTCATGAGCTTGTTTTTGTAGGAGTTGTTTAAATTATGCGGTACCGAGTTGACTCCTAGCACGAGTTACCACTCCCAAACAGATGGTCAGACTGAGATAGTCAACAAATGGGTGGAAGGTTATCTACGAAACTATGTTTTAGGACAGTAGAAATTGTGGGTAAAATGGTTGCATTTGGGGGAGTTTTGTTACAACTCCACATTTCACATGTCTATCAGGATGTCACCTTTCATGGCCTTGTATGGTTATAAAGCTCCTAGCATCATTGATTTGTTATTTGGTGATTGTAGTGTTGTACCCAAACCAAATTTTTTGCTTCATCAAGGCATTTTGCTTAAAATAGTCTAAACCTTGCTAAATGATGGTAGATACAGTTTTTGGGCAATATCAAGCATGGAGTTTTGTTAATGTTTTGTCAGTTAAAGGCAGTATCCATTGATCAGAACCTGAATCAGAGACTCAGAATGAAGCTTTCACGGTGGAGGAGCATTTCACGACGACACTAATACTTTTAAATGGTCATTTCAGTGACGAAGATGATGTTTTCAATGGTCAATTTTTAAAGATTTCTCAAGGAAAAGCAAAATTGCACCCCTGTAGCCCAAGGGCACCCTTCTTTTTGAAGGCCTAGATTTTGTGGTAAATGCTCAAGCATACAGTCAAACTCTTCAGAATTAGTTTGCCTATCCGATGAGCTATCCTGCGAGGCTATCCGACACTCGTAACTCCGGTTACAGACATCAGAAGTTGAAGATTCCAAAGTTGTAGTTTGCAAAAGCTTGTATTTTTCCAGCTTTTGCGCCCCTGTAGCTTGAGGGCGCACCTCTTAAAGGGGGGTTAGATCTTGGCTTTCCTTATGGTTGATGTATTCAATCCCTTCACAACTAGTCTGCCTGTCCGACGAGCTACTGAATGCAGTCATTCGAGTTCCGAACCTCCGACAGTCGACATCAGAAGATGAACTTATGAGGAGAGTTCACATCACAGAGCTTCCTCAAATGGTGTAAATGCGCCCCTGTAGCTCAGGGGCGCCCTTCAAATTGACCCTTAAGATGGCAGAGTTTGCAGACGAGGTCTTCCTATCATGTGTGCTACTTTAGTCCGGCTTCGCGATGCACCAAGTTGCTTGTTAATCCGACATTCTGAGAGATTGTGGCAGAGATTCTACCAGGCACATAATTTAGCAGGCAGAGGAAAATATAAATTTCATTGTATTTCTGTAGGCCAGGGGGGCCTAGCCTTCAGGCCTGTCAGATGAGGTTATTGACGTTCGAAGTCTTCAAGAGACTTGAGCGTAATTACTCCAGCTATCCAATGAGACCAGCTGTTAGCCTTCGAGATTTGGCAAAAACTCGTACGTGTGAGGTCTTTGGCGAAATACTGAAAAACGAAAGCTCAGAAAATGGCTAAGTTTGGCCGTCTATTCCATCTTGGGAAAGGCGCCTTACTATTTGAGGTCTTAGAAACAGTTTTCTTGCTTCGTTGCCTCTAGAGTCTTCTCTCGCAAGTTGTACTAGCTATGCGTCGAAACAGACAGTGCTCGAATCAGGTCATCCCAGCTCTAGATATCAGAGGTCAAAGTAGGGCATCTGGTTGAGAGTTGCTCTTTCGTCAAAATGGTGTTTGTGCCTTTTCAAGCCAGGGGCGCTTTTACTTTAATGGTCCTTTATGCAACTTTCAGATGCCTTGCGTATATTCGTTGGATGCGGAATACTCCTAGTTATGCAGTGTGCTTGTTTGCCAGTCAGTAGGGTTCACTGTTCGTTGTCAGCAGCCGTTTGAAGCGTCAGATGGCAGTTTGGAGAAATGGTTAAGTCTGGTACCTGAAAATCAATTTAATCAAGGGCGCCTAATTCTTTGAGGTGTTAAATGATGGATTTTGCAGTGATGACTCCCAACAGACATTTCTTCCTTGTTCTGCAGGCTTCACAATGAATTCACTTGTTCAGTCTCAGCATCATCTGGTCACCCAGGAATCAATGTCGAAGATGGCCAGTTGTAACTTTGTACTCAGCTACAAAGTAGGAAGTTAATAAAAAATGCAATATCTTGAGCAAATGGATGCCTATGAGGTCAAATGAAGGCTTTTTGAAATTAGTGAAGTTCGTCGATGAATCCTAAAGCTTCACATGGTTTGTCAACTGATTTAAAATAATATTTAATATTTATTCTTGCATATTTAAAGCATTAATGGCGATTTCTAAAGATGGCGCCTTTGCAAATTGCATGATAAATATTATTTTATTATTACTTATTTCCAGACTCAATGTCAGTATTAGTGTAACAGGAAGGGGTCCAATCAGAAGACTTCTATTTTGGTCGAGGTTTTAAATCTTGCAGTAAACAATATGGTGCGAATTCTCTTTATTTAAGCATGGCGCCATCATTAATCATTCACACAGCTTCAAGAAAATTCGTATTTCTTCAAGAACAAAGGCGAGTTTTCAAAGCAAAGGCGAATTCATCATCAACAATCAAGGGCGATTTTCTTAAACAATTCTTTTTGCAGGTTTTAGTTGACAATTATCAGCAAGTTTGAAGAACAGGGGCGATTTTCACAGAAGAAAGAGCTTATAAAAAACGTCTTTCTCCTCTTTGTTTCTCAAATTTCTCTCAAAATACAATTCGCATGTTCCTGAAGTTGACAGAATTTGGCAAGTCTGAACATCTGGATCATTTCTTTATAACTTCCTTGAATTAAGTTCGTGCGTTTGATTTTTCAGGAATTTTTAACTCCATAGCATTCGTTCTCGAGTTTCTAATTTTCTCAGCTGAAATCTCTTTGCATGGTCGAGTAGAAGTTAGATTTTCGCATTTTTGATGTTCTGGGTTGTCTTAGAATCTTTTTCTGGACAAAACCCATATCTTAGATTTTTCGCCGAAAATAACTCTTCAATAGGCTATTTTTAGCCTCAGCAGGTATTTTTAGCTTTCTAGAAATCTTGTCAGAACATAGTCAAGTTCACAGTCAACAGGCGAGTTTTTCAGAATGCAGTACACTCAGCTCGAATACAGGACTAAATCAGTCCTTACTCACGACTTCATCGGGATAGTTGAGACGAATCTTCACAAGGTGCTGCCATAAGCAGTCTTAGATCCAGTCAAGATCAGAGGTTCAATTATTCAAAACATTCAGCAGTCCGGGTTATTGAGGCCGCTTCCATACCTATCTCCGTCATTGTATTGAGTTCGTGATATCTTGTATTAAGCATTACAACTCTGCTACTCGTGAGATAGTGTCAGCAGATGGACGAGTTATTTGCAGTCTCAAGCCTTTGGACGTTGAAAGAAGTTTTGGTATACCTCAGCACCCGAATAGTCTAGTTATTTCTATGGAGCAGTGCGAGCATGCATTCAATGCTGATGTGGACAAGTGCCAGAATAAAATGGCAGAAAGATGGTTAAAACAAGCGAAGAACAGATTGCCAAATAATGTGGGTCGTGGTGAGTACAAGGATGAGTACTTGATTCTAATTACACTCTTGAATCGTGTCTCAGGTCAATCACATGCAAATGTTTTCCAGCCTTGGATGTATTACATTATTGGTCGCATCATATCTGGGCAGGAGCATTATGACTGGGCATCCTTCATCAGCGATGTTATCCACAAGCAGATCACCGGTTTCCTAGTTGCTCATGAGTTTCACATGTGTTCTTATCTTGTGTACTTGATTGCTTATCAAGGTCAGTTCCGAGGATTAAACACCGTGGGCATTCTCAGTATTCATAAAGTCTATCACTGTTATGATCAGCTTGAGTTCACTAAGGATGAACGTCATTTCAAGCGTGTTCACGAGGCTTTCTTGACTTACACAGTGAGAAATTTGGACCGAGAGTTGCACATTCGTATCTCGGCAGTTGCTAGAGCAGCGATGGATGTTTGGGCGATTGGTTTATTCAGTTACCAACATACACCTACATCCGAGTATATGGATTTATAGGAAATCCAGCTATGCTTCCACGTTATCCTTCGGATAAGACAGTCTTTATGGAGTTCCTGAGGCAGTTGCATGACGTTCATTGTCTTTTACGCCGCAAGCATAGACCAGCTGCCAACTTTCCTTTTCAGTTTGGAATGTATTGGTGCAAGACGGTAGTTGATACCAAAGTTGCAGGACAGGAGCTCGAGAAATATCATCTCAAGTATCTTGTTGAGGCTCGTGCCTATGATCTTCCGGGTCATTACACAACTCGCCTTGCTGGACGCGCATATCATGAGCCTTCTATGGAGGATTATTGGGCAAATTGCGCGGATGATTTCGAGGTTCGCAGACGTAGCTATGGCCGCTTTTCTCTCACATATTTCTGTTTTCTTGTCAGAAGATGTGGGAGGTTTATCAGATGATGAGGGAGAAGTTCTTCCTCAGTTTTTCAGAGAGCAGGTTGACACACAGCCGCTGCCAGCAGTTGATTGGTACGCCAAGGAGTACGCAATAGTAAAGGAGAGGTCAAGTAGAGTTATTCAAAACAGTATACTTTACCTCGACAACAAGAGGACCAGGAGGGTAAGTGTGCCTAGAGCAGAGGCGCCAGTGGTGAATCCTTCACTACCTTCCTTGTCAAAACCTAAACAGAAGAAAAGGAGTAACCCTCCTAAGAAAGGTCAAGCGCCAAACAATTCAAAAGGCAAGGCGCTTGCCATTGATACACGTAAAGAGCCTGACAGACAACCTATCACAGAGCCAGTTCAGAGTCCACCAGTGCCTGAGGTTCAGCCTCAAGTTCCTACACCAGTTCCGGAGCAGTCACCAGCCCCAATTCACATTGAATTGGATTTAGACTCCCCATCTCGCAGTGGTTCCTCTACATACTCACTCTCATCACAGCCTCCTGTTGCTAGTACAAACCCTTCTAGTAGCATTAGCCGAGACTAGTCTTGGATTGAGTCTCAACTGGGAAGAAAGAGGAGGCAGCCATCCTATGTCCTTAGTCATTCAGATTTTGATCAGGTTTACCAGGATGCGCCAGACAAGAGGATCAAGAACATGGTCCACGTAGAGAGGAATACTGATATGGAGATCGTCGTCGAGACTATTATACCTCCACAGGGAAAGAGCTTGGATGAGTTGGAATCTCAGGACTTTGAGGTTATCACAGTCAACCTTGGTTGTAGTACACGCCAGACTCAGGTTGATCTCCTACAGGTTGCTATAGATAGTGCCAGAGATAGAATGCTGAAAGATGGAGAGGATAAGGCAGCCCTCAAGGCTGAAATCAGATAGCTTCGTTAGTACATTTCTAGCCTTGTACATAGGTCAGATGTCATTGCCACATTCCCGCCGATGCTTGAGCCTCCAACAGAACAAGGTCAACTTAATCATTTAGTTGCATATGGCAAGCGTTTGGATGAGTGGGAGGAGGAGTTCGTTGCTAGAGGCCGTTCTATGCTCACAGAGTTATATCAGTTGTGGTACAATGCACGAGAGCTCCGTCTACGTCTCCAGGATGAGGAGCGAGACATGGCGATTAACAAACCCTGGGATGAGATTATGATTGCTCATGTGAGTATGGCATATGAATCAGTCACAGATGTAGAAGATAGAGAAGCTATCTATTCTTGGAAAACACAGTTGGTTTTCAAGGCAAAGATAGAGGAGACTATGGCATCAGAGTTGGCTGAGAGTAGAGAGCACGTTACTAGTGCACTCCGGTTTGTGAGGACCTTAGTATCTCGCTTGTCGTGTTGATATCAGATTGAGGGTGGTGCGTATGTTGAGCTTACCGATGTACAGTCAGAGCTCCAAGCACTCGCTCATACTATTTTCAGCGAGGAGACCGTTGGCTGTAAGATTAATCAGCTTACAGTCATGTCAGTGTTGTTCGATGAAGCAACAAGGAGTAGGGGCGAACTTCAGTCCCATATCACAGCTGGTGAGGACATGCTGCGCAGGCATAGCATTCTTCGACAGAGTATCAGAGCTCCAGATAGTGATGCAGTTAACAATCTCGTTGAGGGATTGGTTGCTTGAGATCACGAGCAGTAGACTTCAGTTCTCTGATGGTAGTGTACTAGTTAACATGCTTTCAATAAGGACGTGCATGCTTGCACAATTGTCCATTTTTAGATTAGATGTTTCGGTTAACTGATGGTAGTTTTTCAGTTAACTGTATAGTTTGCTTTATTAGGGCTTAGCAATAAATCTTGCATGCATTGCAAGACTGTAGTTGACTCAAGGTGATTTTAGGGTTCCCTACACCTTTTGATGTGTATAAATAAGAGCTTTTGCTCATTTGTACATAATTTTTGCACGAGAGAGAAATATATGCTGTGCCTACCTTGGCTTCAATATTGCTCGTTTTGTATCTGTTCATGCGTTTTTACTGTTATGATGAATTGTTATGCCACATAGGGTTTCATGCAATTATAATGGTGAATTCTTTCCTTAGTTAGATCAAATCTGTTTTGCGTTCAATAAACTTGTCCAGATTGAGCTGATAGTTGTGCCACCTTGCCTTCAAGTTGAGAATCTGAACTTGGTTATCGTGTGATGTGTGTGAATAATAAACTTATTCAGATTGAGCTGATAGATGTGCCACCTTGCCTTCAAGTTGAGAATCTGTATTCAGTTTATCGTATGTTGTTGTTTCCAATAAACTTGTTTAGATTGAGCTGATAGATATGCCACCTTGCCTTCAAGTTGAGAATCTATACTTGTTTATCGTCAGATAGTCATCCTTGCTCCATTTCGTCATGCTCTGTTTTCTTGAGGAAACTGGATAGATTTTAAGTAATTAGCCTAGTTGTAGTTAGTAGTCTGCGAAACCAGAAAATACCCAGCTGCAACGTATATAGTTTTCGAGAAAGCCTTGTACCTCTACAGCTGAAACAAAAAGACATGATATAGTTTAGTTTACTTTCCTTTTCAAAGAATTTTTGTCAAGCACAACGAGGGAGCTTCCCCTCCTAATTTGAAGAGCACTCATTGCGTAGTGTGCATAGCTGTCCGTACCAACTCTTACTCCAGAGGTGTTAGTTGTTACGCCAACATGTAGGGTGCCTAAAGCTAAGGATTTCTTGCAGGAGAGCTAGGAGCCTAGGACATTATGAAGTCATTGAGAGAAAACATTTAGCATGCACAAAATCAGTAGAAGTTGTACGCCGATCAACACTGTATAGAGCGTGAGTTCAAGGTAGGTGACATGGTTTTTGTGGGATTATAGCCATATAGACAGTCCACTCTCAAGAAGAGTGGAGCAGAGAAGCTAAAACTTCGTTTCTATGGTCCGTTTAGAGTCACCAAGAGAGTTGGGGAGGTGGCTTAGGAGCTTGAGTTACCAGAGGGGAGTAAGGTGCACAATGTTTTTCATGTGTCACGCCTCAAGAAGATACTTGGACCTAATGTGACTCCAACAATTTTGCCCCCATTGGATGAGGAGGGCAAATTGGTACTTGTTCCAAAGGTAGTGATTGATTTCAGAGAGCGGACTGTCAAAAGGAGAGTTATTATAGAGTACTTGGTGAAATGGCGGGATTTACTAGTTGAGGATGCTATTTGAGAGTGAGAAAATTTTACAACATCCTGTGTTGCGATTGCTTGAGAACAAGCAATCTTGGGAAGGGAGGACTGTAATGTCCCCTCGCCTCTGAGCAATGGAGTTGTCCATTAGCCTATTCCAGAGTCCCTGTAGGCTAAGTGGAGTTTGGTAAGGGGACTCAGAGCCAGTTTCTTTCTATGGAGGTTTTCAGTGTTTTGGGAAGGACTTTCTATTTTTAGCAAAGAGGGCCTATTCCATCACTTACTATTTATAGTAAGTTGTAGTTTTCTTCAGTCTCTGTGCTAATTTGATGTTTCAGAGTATTTACTATTTTTAGCAAGTCTATTTCTGGTAAGTAGTCCTAGCCAAGGCTACTTCAATAGTGTCCTTTCCAATTTGGGCTTTTGGGTTTGCTAAGGTTTGATTTATTCATTATTAATATTCCTTACTTAAGCCATTTTTTATAAAGTTACTTTAACTTAAGTTGAGGGGTCGGGTGCCTAGTTCAACAACTTAAGTTGTTTTAAAGCAATAAAAGCAATCTAGATGCCTGTTTAGTGGGACGCCCAAGGGAGACATAAGGAGAGTTAAAATATTTTATTTAATTAAAAAGCAAATCAGGAGAAGGGCGTAGCTTTTGAAGGGAAAGTAATTTGAACTTGAGTTGCCCTAATTTCTCCTTGGCATTATAAAACCTCATTTTTGGCCTCATTTTGTTATCTCTCAGTTGGCTGCATAACGGGATGCTGCTGGATTTTCCCCAGAGGTCTACTGCTACGTGTTGAGGATGAAAACCCTCTTCGTTTGGGAGCTGGTCTTGGTGGTGAGAGACCCACCCTAGCCGTGTTTGGTGTGATTCCACTCAGGGGTCACCTTGAGCTTCATAGATTTATGATTTCACAGTGTTTTTGCAAGGAAGATGAAGATTTTCGAATATTTTTGAGATGTTTTGGGGTTTTGGTGTGTTGAAGTGTGATTTCTTTTGGGTTTGGTTTGGCGTAGTATTCAAAGTGGGTTTTAGAGGTTTTGTTGCCGTTTCCTGAGTTTTTTGGACATCATCTTGCCAAAGACAGAATTTGGTAAAACAATCATAACTCCTTTTTGGCATGTGATATCATTTTGGGTATTGGTTCTTTGGAAGCTCCTCACCTAAGCGCCTCATTTCATATATTCACTTGCATTTCTTGAAAATAATCTAGTTTATTGGAGCAGATCGCCCCTTTCAAGGAGGCCACCCTTTGTTGGTGGGTTTGGTGATTTTCTGAGCATTAACGACCTGCTGTTGTATAGGTCCATTTCTGCTCAAACAGGGGTTGGTTGAGCGGCTATTTGTGTTGAGATTTCAAGAGGCTTGATGTCCCTCAAGCTGGAGTTTGTACTTTGCATTTCTGGAGCTTATTGAATGCTGTTTGGAGGCATTTTCCAGGTCTGATCTGAATAATGTTAATTCTGATTTCATGTATGAAAGTCTGATTTTCTGATATTGCAACGAATGAAATATATTCTTGAAGTTCAATCTAAGTGCAAGCAAGTTCTTTCTGTATTTCTGTACTTTATGTTATCTCTAAATCATGTATGCATGAAAACAATGAATGGCATTTGAAAACTTCAAACAAACATCAGCAAACATTCCAATCAGCAAAACAGAAAATAAAAAAAATAAAAATAAAAAAATATAGGAGTAGTCATTACACAAACCACCTGGAATCTCACACAAATCAAAGCTATGGTGGCTGAAATGATTGTTCCTTTCAACTGAAACCTTCTACCAACATCATCTAGCAATGAAACTCGCTTAAAATGTGCAAACTTGCCACTGTTCATGACTGATAACAGCAGTTCCAGGCCTGATATTTCCAAGACCAGCAACATGACAATGGTACAATAGTTGCAAAACTGAAACTTCCTCACAAAAATAAAAAAAAGTGAGTAATGTAGAGGCTAAGAATAGACGTACAAGGACTGGAAATACTCCATTAACAGTTACAAATTGAAAAGTCCTTCCCATGACTGAAAACACTTGTAACAATATTTGTATGAGTGCAAATGAAGTGATGTTGTTGGTGATAATGGTGGTGACAGTAGCATCAAGGCTCAAAATTAGACTCATAGCTGTCTCTAGTGTATTCCCTCTATCATTTGATAGTAGGATACAATCACCATTTCCTTCATATCTTGTTGATGATCTTTTGCACAAATACTCAAACTTGAGTTTACTCCATCATTCTCACGCTGCGCTACTTTGCTATTCATGTGAGCCTACTCTTGAGATCTTCTCTTAGTCTTCCCAAATTCTTCAATGGGAAGGATACCTCCAAAAACCTTCTCCCTAAGCTCTTGATGAAGATCATTACTTTATGGCAATCTTGGAAGTGCAAGATCAAACTCTATGCAAAATTGATCAAAAGTAGGGAAAATATCATCATGTGAAATCTCACCTATAGATTTAGTCATGATTTGACTCTCCATCCTTCTAGCCATGGCAACATTTGGAGCCCCCTCTTCTATGCCATGAAGTACTACCTCTTTCCCGTTCAATTTGAATTTTAGCTCCATAGTTTGATAGTTGAGGGTGAACTCTCAAGTGAAAACAACCATTACACACCCAAAACCATGGCCGTTTCTTCTAATCCCACGACATAGAAGTCATCATGCATCTTATACCTCTCCGAGGTGATGTTGAGCTGCAAATAAAATGATTCAAAGCAGCAAGGTGTTGATGTTTATGCAGCGTCGGTCATCACTTCCAGCCGATCTCCTTACTTCATGATGATAAATTAAATAATAGCCTAAGGCTATTTAATTTATAGACATCGATTTATTGAAGGGGCATGACCTATATTGATTAATATTTAATTAATGTGAAGAGGCACAATTTGTCTTGGAGGCGCAATCTTCTATGGAGGCCGACTTTGTGTTTATTGGAAACATGTCTTTTCAAGATGGCCGACTTTTGGATTTGAAGAGGCACGACTTTCCCTCTCCTCTTGTATATATATACTCGATTGGTGATCACTCCATTCAATCATCCATCCATATTCATCATAAGTTCGAGCTTCATCAAGTGCGAGTTCTTTATCAAGGGCACATCGATATACTAGAAGTTTGAGTTGTCATCATCAGTGAATTGCATCATTGTATTACTGTGTTGCATCATATTTTGGTGCTTATATTTTGGCCTTCATATTGGCCTCTTGTAAGGAGATGATTATTGATGTGATTCAATATATAAGTGATATATTGTTGGGTTTTTTCTCCCTCAAGTGGAGGGTTTTCCCAGGGTATCTGCGGTGTTCTTGTGTTGAATTTTGAATTAATTTTCTATGCTCTAATCTGATCATAAAACTAATATGGTATCAGAGCGGGTTTGAAGAAGATCTTGATCAGATTTTGTATTACAACGATACTCTTTATTCTCTTTCTTATCGTTGATTACTTCTATCTCTTCGTCAAGATGGTGAATGGTCTTAAGATCGAGGATAGACTTGAGGGAGCATCAAATTTCACATCATGGAGATTCAGAATAATGCTCACCTTGGAGGAAAATGATTTGGCTGAGTTTGTGGAGAGCAAAGTCCCTGAGCCTACGGATGAGGAAGAGAAAGTTCAATGGAAGAAGAAAGATATCAAGGCGAAGAAGATGTTAGTTGATTCCGTGAAGGATCATATTGTTCCGATTGTCTCTAAGTTGAAAACAGCAAGAGAGATGTTCAAAACTTTGGAGGAGATGTACGAAATCAACAACACAAGCCGGGCACTTGCATTGAAGCAACAACTCCATCATGTAAAGATGGCGAAAGGAGAATCTGTTATTGCTTACTTCATGAAGATTTCGGAATTGAGAGATCAGCTCTCTACAATTGGTCATGTGGTTGATGACAAGGACTTGACCATGCTTGCTCTTAATGGTCTTCCGTCATCTTGGGAGTCTTACATTCAAGGAATCAGTGCAAGATCGAAACTTCCCAAGTTTGATCGATTGAGGGTGGATTGCATACAAGAGGAGTCTAGGTTGGCTGCAAGAGGAATTGGTCAAAGCTCCACTAATGAAGACATTCATGTTCTTGCCTCTCAATCCTCGAAGAAGAAAGGGAAAGATGGGAAGAAAGGATATTTCAAGAGGAATAGAGATAAAGGAGCTGATGGTGCTCCCACATTCAAGAAGAAGAGGGACCTCTCCAAAGTCCAATGCTTTAGATGTGACAAGTATGGTCACTTTGCAAAGGATTGCCCGACTAGGCCTAAGCAGCAGGCTACCATTGCAGATGTTGATGAAGTCTCTCCGTAGAAGGATTCTCGTGAATACTTATTCTATTCGGCATTGTCAAGCAATGTACCTACTGACACCAACACTTGGTTGATTGATAGTGGTGCCTCTCGCCACATCACTGGATTTAGGGAGAATCTAACAAATTTGGTGGAGAGGGATTCTAGTGAACAAGTCATTATTGGAGATGATGCTAGTTACTCGGTGAAAGGAATTGGGACCTCCACTCTCCACTTGGTTTCTGGCATTTCCCTACAGTTGAGTGATGTTCTATATGTTCCAGGCATCAAGCGAAACCTTGTTTCCATTTCAGCCTTGGAAGACAAGGGGTACCGAGTTGCATTCTCTAAAGGAAAAGTTCTTGTGTGGACGAAGAATTCCAACTTCAAGACTGCTCGGGTGATTGGAGTTAGACATGAGAGCCTCTACAGACTATGCACTCGTCCACTTCAGGCTCTAGTGCATGATTCTTCAAGTTTGTGTGAACTTTGGCATCGAAGATTGGCTCACCTCCACTTACGAGCTCTACCTATCATGGAGAAGATGGTCATGGGCCTTCCGAAGTTCAATCAGGAGCACGAAGGTACTTGCAGAGGCTGCGTTTTGGGTAAGAATACAAAAGGTCCATTTCATAGTAGAGAAAGTAGATCCAAATGTATTCTAGATCTAATTCATTATGATTTATGTGGTCCAATGTCTATTGCTTCTTCGAGTGGTTTCTTGTATTACATTATTTTTATTGATGACTACTCTAGAAAGATTTGGATTTATTTCTTGAAATCTAAAGAATCTGAGGAAGTATTAGAAAGGTTCAAGGAATTCAAAGCTCAGGTAGAGAACCTATCTGGGAAGAAAATCAAAGTCCTGAGATCCGACAATGGAGGAGAGTACACTTCCGACAACTTTCAAAATTTTTGCATTGAAGCTGGGATTAAGAGGGAGTTCTGTGTCCCTTATAATCCTCAACATAATGGTGTTGTTGAGAGGAAGAACAGATCTATCGTGGAAGCAGCTAAAGCCATGATTCATGACTAAGATCTGCAAACCTTCCTTTGGGCTGAAGCATCCAGGACAACAGTCTATGTTCAAAATAGAAGTCCTCACCGAATCTTGGAGAACATGACTCTCGAAGAAGCTGTCACTGGGAAGAAACTAGAAGTGAGTCATTTGAGGATCTTTGGATGTGCAGTATATGTTCATGTACCAAAGGACAAGAGAACAAAGTTGGAGCCTTCTGGCAAGAAGGGGATATTTGTAGGTTACAGTGAGACATCATAAGCCTACAAAATCTACATTCCAGGTTAGAAGTTAATTGAGATCAGTAGAGATGTCACATTTGAGGAAGATGTTGCATTCAGAAGATCCAAGGGCACTCACATGGAGATTGACAATGAAGAGTTTCCTCAGGATATGGAAGTTGACCATGCTCCTGAGATTCAGAGGGAGGCTCCTGAACCAAAAGAAGATGATGATTCAGTTGAGCCCTTGGAACCTACTGATGGGCCTATTGATATTGTGATTGGAAGAAAAAGACCTCTCTGGGCTAGGCAAACAATGCAGGAGGCAGAAAGGTTTGCAGCACCAAGAGGAACCTTTAGAGAAAGTAAGAGACCTCATAAGTTCTCTAGTTATGTTTCTTTGATGTGTCAGATTATTGAGTCCGAGCCTTCCAGTGTTGAGGAAGCTTCTAGTCAATAGGTTTGGAGAGATGCTATGTCAGAAGAGTATCAGTCCATTCTCAAGAATGATGTTTGGGACATCATTCCTAGACCCAAAGGCAAATCTGTGGTATCTTCTAAATGGCTCTTCAAGATAAAGCATGCGGCTGATGGGAGCATTGAGAAGTACAAGGCAAGATTCGTGGCTAGAGGCTTTTTACAAAAAGAGGGAGTTGACTATGAAGAATCATTTGCTCCAGTTGCTTGTTATACTTCTGTTAGAACAATCATTGCCATTACTACATCTAGAGGATGGGAGATTCATTAAATAGATGTGAAGATAGCTTTCCTGAATGGTGTAATTGAAGAAGTGTATATAGAGCAACTAGATGGCTTTGAGGTACATGGGAAGGAGTCTCATGTTTGCAGGCTGAAGAAGGCCTTGTATGGTCTTAAGCAGGCTCCTCGTGCTTGGTACGAAAGGATAGATCATTACCTATTAAGCTTGGGCTTCTCCAAGAATGATGCTGATTCTAACCTGTATTTCAAGGTAATTGATGGTGAAGCATTGATTTTGGTTTTGTATGTTGATGATCTGATTCTTACTGGAGAAGAACACCTCATTATCAACTGCAAGAATGACTTAGCTTCTGAATTTGAAATGAAGGACCTTGGTCTCATGCATTACTTCCTTGGCTTAGAAGTTTGGCAGAAGCCAGACGAGATGATTCTAAGTCAAGGGAAGTATACCATTGACATTTTGAAGAGGTTTGGTATGATGGATTGCAAATCCATGTCTACACCTATGGAGACCAACTTACATAAGTTGAAAGAGGGTGCAGCTAGTTCAGATCTGGTGGATCCCATGATGTACAGTTGATTGGATCGTTGATGTATCTAGTCAATACTAGACCGGATAGTTGCTATGCAGTGAGTGCACTTAGTCAGTTCATGTGTGAACCAAGGCAAACACATCTAGTTGCAGCAAAACATATCCTGAGATACTTGCGTGGCACAGTTGGATATGGGTTGAGATATTCTTCAGGTATGGATTTGAAGCTGCATGGTTATATTGATTTTGATTGGGTAGGGTGTGTCACTGATCGAAAGAGCACCTCTGGATGTTGCTTCAGTTTGGGGTCTGCTATGATATCTTGGTGCAACAGGAAGCAGTCATCTGTAGCTTTGAGTACAGCAAAGGCAGAGTATATTGCAGCTTGTGTGGCAGCTAGAGAAGCAATGTGGCTTCAGAAGCTCCTTATAGGATTGTTTGGGCAATCAATGGAGCCTACTATCATTCATTGTGATATCTAGAGTTGTGTGAAGCTTTTGTCAATCCTGTGTTTCGTGACAGAACTAAGCATGTGGAGATCAAATACCATTATATCAGAGATATGGTTTTGAGGAAAGCAATACAGTTGAAGTATATCAGCACTGATGAGTAGACGGTAGACATTCTCACCAAGCCTCTCTCCAGGATAAAGTTTGTGTACTTTCGAGACAAGCTTGGTATGGTGGAGAATCAAGCCCTAGCTGAGATGGAGTCTCAGTATCAGTGATCTTCATTAATGTATTTCTCTTTGAGAGAGATTTGAGGTGCAAACCCTTGTTAATGCATTTCTCTTTTGAGATTTGAGGTGAAAGCCCTTGTTTCCACCCTCTGGGAGAGCCATGGTGGATGTCATGTGTGTGACTCCATGACAGCATCATGTGAGAGAGTCCGTGATGATTTTCTTGTACTTGTGTTTTCACCCTCTGGGAGAGCCATGGTGAAAGTCACGATGAGATGACAACATCACGTTAAGTGATGAACACTTGTACATACCATACATGGGTGTAGCCATGATGGTTGATATCATGATGAGGTGATATCTTTCCTTTCCACATATGGGAGTAGCCATTGTGGTAGACATTACGATGAGGTGATATGTCTTGTGCAGTTGGAAGTAATCTCCCTAGCTGAGAGGGAGTGTTGATGTTTATGCAGTGTCGGTCATCACTTCCAGCCAATCTCCTTACTTCATGATGATAAATTAAATAATAGCCTAAGGCTATTTAATTTATAGAGACATCAATTTATTGAAGGGGCATGACCTATATTGATTAATATTTAATTAATGTGAAGAGGCACGATTTGTCTTGGAGGCACGATCTTCTATGGAGGCCGACTTTGTGTTTATTGGAAACACGTTTTTCAAGATGGCCAACTTTTGGATTTGAAGGGGCACGACTTTCCCTCTCCTCTTGTATATATATACTTGATTGGTGATCACTCCATTCAATCATCCATCATATTCATCATAAGTTTGAGCTTCATCAAGTGCGAGTTCTTTATCAAGGGCAGATTGATATAGTAGAAGGCTGAGTTGTTATCATCAGCGAATTGCATCATATTTTGGTGCTTATATTTTGGCCTTCATATTGGCCTCTTGTAAGGAGACGATTATTGTTGTGATTCAATATATAAGTGATATATTGTTGATGGGTTTTTTCTCCCTCAAGTGGAGGGTTTTCCCAGGGTATCTGCTGTGTTCTTGTGTTGAATTTTGAATTAATTTTCTGTGCTCTAATCTGATCATAAAACTAATACAAGGAACCCTGAAAAAGGGCCGGTGCAGCAGCAAAAGGTTTCCAAAACCCTCAAATCAGCAAAAAACAACTTGGCAACCTCTCCTAAATGATGGCATCCCAGATTTAGCAAGCCTTGGTGATGAACAAACCCTCAAAACTCTGAAATATGGAATAAAACCCGTCAACTCTGAAAAGGACCCAATCAGCACACATGCAACTCCTGGATGGAATCACCAATGTTGGAAATGAAGGTTTTCATTCCCACATCCAATAATGAAAATCCTTGAGGGTTTTTCATCCTTCAAGATCCTCAAAGCAGCCAAGGGTTTTCGTCCTCAGAAGCCAACTGGAACACAAGGCTCTCAAATTCTAAAACTTGGATAGCAAAATGTTGTCCAAAACATGATGATCCAAATGAAGCTAGGTGCCCTCCTTTTGTAGTGCCCCATTTAGGCTCTTGGGACCAATTTCGTTAGGAAATACTTTATTTTATGAGTGTTAAAAACATGTTTTATTTTAATAATAATATAATTTAAGTTGCCTCTTAAGTTAAAAATTATCGGGCTCAATTTAAAATAATATTAGAACTTATTTCCCTTGCTTTTCCCTTTGGCCTACAGGAAATCAGGATAGGCTAGATGTTCTCCTTGGTGCTCTTTCTAAAAAGGGTACATGACAATTAAGGTGATTAAAGTGGTTAGAGCAATGCATTACTTTGTTGAAAAATAGTTTGTAATTAGTGATTAAGGTGATCACAAGCTTCTATCTTTTCTTGATTTTGATTCCTTACAGTCACTGACTTGATCTCTTAGTGGATGGAGTTTCTGAAAAAGAATATGTTTGAACTTTTGAAGTATTGACTGTAAGGTTAAACATACTTTTGCTTTAATTGTATACTATCATTTCTTAGATGTCAGAGGCGCACCTGACATCGTGCAAGGAGATATGGGCTATTTGTATTGTATAGGAGATATCTGTAGATTCTACACTGCATATGGATCTGCTATTCCACTTTTTTCTGTCGTCTATCTACAAAAGAAGCCAATGCATACTATACATACATTTTATTGAATTAATGATGGGACCGATTTGGTCACACAGATCTTCAATCATCTCTCGTTTATACTATAGCATGTGAGTCATAAGCTCAAAATATATTGCATGCATGAATTGAGTTCAGTGAATGCTGGCTTGCATGTTTGAAGTGATCGGTAAAACTTTACAAGAAAACTGATTTCCTCATATTCACAGGCTCAACATGTATTTTTTTGCATGAATTGAGTTAAGTGAATGCTGGTTTGCATACTTGAAGTGATTGGTAAAATTTTACAAGAAAACTGATTTCCTTATGTTTGCTGTATCATTCATATTTGAGGCTGTAGAGCATCAAATATTGGAAAACAAATGAACACTTTTTAGTTAGACTTGGTTGCATGTATATTGTTACTCTCTCAATCACCAAAGAACCTAGTTAAGTTTTTGCTATAGTATGTTTGTATGCTATTGTCCGTATTCAATAGTTTAGCTTCTTCTAACAAGGAAACTACAGTAATGTAAAAAAAAAAGTGGTCTTGTGTTGAGATCTGATAATTCAATGGCTCACACTTCTCCCGTTAAAACCTTTGAGACTTGAGGAATGAAATAACACAATTAACTTCTGACATTCTTAGAAGGTTTTAAGCAGCTACATGCTTTAAAGTCCTGAAAGTTCACTTTTTCTTGCTTTTGTCTGATTTGTTTTTTGTTTTTTCTTTCCTTAAGTCTATCAAAAAATGAACAGAAAATGGGAATTATTTTGTTTCAGATTACTCATATAAGTTTGTAATGTAATAATTAAATGAAAGGTACTTAATTCATTTTATTCTAGAATTTAAAATTTGAGCTAGTTATTAATATATGTTTTTATTTCTTCTCTAAATATTTTCTACTGGCTTGCATTTCCACTGTAATTAGATTTTTAATTTTTGTTGTCTGTGGAGCTATTGATTTTTACCTTGTTAACAGTGCAATTTATAGATGCTTTCTACTTTTATTTCACTTTAGTCTCCCAGAATTCTTGACAGGGAAATGTTGGCTGCTTCACACTCTCTGTTGCAGCATTCAAGTGTTGCCCTTGCATGATGCCATTGTGCTAAACTTTACAACCCCATTTATGGCAGCCATTTTTGGAAGGATCATATTGCACGAGAAATGGGGATTTATAGAATTTGGAGGTATGGTATACATTTGAACCATTGCAGCAACTATTCTTAAGTCGTCTAATTTCCACTTTCCTTGTGCAATACTGTAATGAATTGATGCCAACCTTTCAGAAATGTACTTGACTATAGCTTTGCATTCTGAGAAATTTTGATTGAGATGAGGCTCTAGTTAATATAAAGAGTTAGAATCCAGGGTTAAGCAACTAGATGTCCCACTAGTTATGTTTGGATAGAGTTTGGATTTTACAAGGTTAAGATGGTCAAAACACCCAAGAATCAATACAGAAGGTTGTGCAGACAGAATCTTGGGGGGACTTGACCATTTAAATGATGGTGTTCTCAGGTCTTAGTAAGAGAAAGTGGGAATGTCTATTGCATATTGGAACTGTAATGTTGCAATGTGGTCTACTCCAGGGATCTTTTAGGATGTCATTACATCAGAGGACCTTATCTTTCTTATTGAGAGCCATGAGAGTTCTGTGTGGGCAGTCCCTCCCGTCACAAGATACTTTTGGTTCTTGGCCTTCAAATGTGAGACAGTTAGGTCAAGAGGTATTCATCATAGCAGTAGAAATTGTCAAAAAATTGCTATTAATTGCCAACCAGGACAGTCACCTTGCTAATTCAGATTGCCATACTGATTTTTGAAGGAACTGGGATTTTTAGTGGACAAATTGCAACTTATTGAAAAAATCACCAATTTACTGCCATGTATTAGTGTTTTATTGATGATTTTCTCAATTCAATGTTTTTTCCTTTGATGATTTAATTGTTATTTTTATTTATTTATTGAATAACCTGTTTTAATGAATAATTTAGTGTTTTTTAGTTTTTTAATTTTTTCCTATTTTAATCTTGAGTGATTGAATTCCCTTTATACTTCCTGTTTGTCGGGGGAACATTGATTAAATGGAATGCTACTATATTATTCATGGCTTTGGAGGTGTATGCCTTTTTGCATGCTAGGACTGTAATTTTGCAATTTGATCTTCCTCAACTACCTTTTAGGATGTCATTCAATCAGAGGAGCTTATCTTTCTTGCCACGATCTTTGAGAGCTTTGAGCAGTCACTCCCTCCAGTCACACCTCCAGTCACAAGATACTTATGGATTATAGCCTTCGAATGTGAGGCTTGTAGATCAAGAGATGTTACTTACTTTGGAGGTGCGGCCTTTCTCATTCATGACTATTTTTGGTCCATAGTATCACTATTAGTAATGTATATGCATTCTAGATTTATGTGGCTTCAAGTCATATGGCCCCCCGGCTCACTAGGATGTCTTCTTAGCAGTTTGTTATATCTCCTTAGCTTTATTTCCTTTTGTCATGCACATTGACAGTGTTTGTATTGTGATCTCTATTGAAACGTTGCATGTTATTCTTCATTGGTTGGTGTCATTGTTCTAGGCAACTATAATGCCTGTATTGGTGCCCACTAAACATTCAGCCTTTAGAAGATCATTTCTAAATATTTTGGTTTACAAATGACCCTAGATGATGGTGATAATCTTGTCATGGCTAGGTGAGTCATATGTTCTTCACATTCTTAATGGGTTACTTTCTTTCCATCATTCTGACAGATTTGCTTATTTCCCACATAGTGGGGTTGCGAGTGTGATTAATAGTCATCTTTTAAATAGGCATCTGATTTATCTTGTTTATGGTTTTCTCATCTCTCAATAGCTCCTCCTTGCGAATCATGTTGTTTTGGTTTTCATTCTACATGTGTCTTTCGAGTATGCTCCTTCCCCTTCTGCCTACACTCATCCAATAGTCACCCACACCACAATCAATGATCCATGATCCTTTGATTATGCTGGCTGTCTTTCCTAGCTTATGACTGACCAAAACTCTTCCTCAATCACTGACCAAATACCAATTTTTATCCCGTTTCCTCTAAGTTACCCTTGACTTTTTTACTATATGGTTCCCCATACATTTTCTCCTCCAATAGATTCCTATACTATGAATTGTTGATACAATTAAGTATGCAAATCTATGCATCATAGGCTTTGTTTTCCCATAGCCCGCAACCTTCTGTCCATGTACTCCATACATGGAGGTTATTGTCATCTCCATCGATTCAAGAAATATGCATTTCTTGTCTCAAGGCAGCTTGATCTTGTTAATGCTTTCTGTTGATGTGTTTTTGGTGACCACACCAACACAGAATAAAGTTACCAATGGCGACTCTATCCTCTCTTGAACAAAATCTCCTGCATGCTAAGATTGCTAGAAAGATCATGCATTAAACTCCAAGGTTCCTTCATGCAGTTGATAGTCTCAGTTGGCTCGATGTGATTTGCTGGTATTTCAAGGGGACTTACAAAATTGTTCAACAGCAGAGAAAGGAATTTGAATGCTCGAAAGGTTTGTCTATAAAGCTCTTGTTCCCTAAACTAACCAGAAAGTACTGAATTTAAATGGTGGCAAGGATAAGAAGGTTCCAATCTACTCTAAGGCGTGGGACATGGCGATCAATTCTCGTAGACTTCAACCGAGCTTTGCTTTGCCTCACTTCGAACAGCCTCCACAAAACTGGTGCAATCTTCAGAGGAGTAACCAAAGGTATTCAGATCACAATTCAACACGAAGACACTGTCACAACGACGCATACCAACATGTGAATCACAAACGAAGTTAAGTACACAATGTTCCAATTGACCACACAAGGCAAATTCACCATCAACGAACACAGTAGTGGTATGGATAGACAAAGCTTGCTCGAATCAAACGCCACTTTCCACTGCTAGCATCTACTTGCATGAAATGAAATTTACTCTACTTTAAGCTACTTAAAAGAAAATGCTAAGTGATTTGGAAGGACGAAAAAGCCTTGCTAGCTACTCACAACAAAAGATGCAATCATCATCAATGAAAACTCTTTTTATTATGAGAGTGTTCACAAGAACTTTTTACAAAGCATTCAATGAGAAAGCTTTCCTTCCTCTTCAATCTAAGCTATGCTATCAAACTATGCTAACTGTCTATGCTCTATCTCCTAGTTGTCTCTCTATTCTAATCTCTACTCTAATGAGATACAAATGAGGGGGGATGCCCCTTTTATAGCTGGCCAAGTCCAATGGACGGCTCAGATTCAATTACAACGAAGGGCTTAGATCGAGCCACATAAGCCCCAACCCTAAAAATTGCCACCAAGAAGAGTGTAGTAATAAATGAGCAATTAATGTCTACCATCTTCTAGAAGATTCGTGTCTGGAAATGCATTCGCATTGTTCTTGTTCCTCTTGTTGACTGCAAACATGGATGAGTCTGGTCAACACTGCTTATGTTTCTTGGATCCAGCTTGATATGGCAGGTACGTTCAGCTGTTTGACGATGATCTTCCTCCTTGTTGTCATGGTACCTTTGGTTATGCGTGGTATGTTGGAGAACATCCTCTGGGTCATTGCCGGAGGACTTCAGACTTAAGAAGAATTCCTTTATTCTGTCCTTCAATCTGTCATGATGTCAGTCTCCAATGCCTGGGCCTTCATCTTTTCCTTACTTCTGAACTTGAAAGATTTTCTTGTCTTGGATTCAATCATTCCTGCTTGCCATTCGCTTGATTGCGTTGGGTGCATATTGGGTCTTTGAGGAGAAATTCCAACACTTAGCCATTTCTGATAACATTTGCCTTCATGATTTGTACACAAGTGAGACATCATAGAGGGGCTTGAAACACGTAACTTTATTTCAACCTACAGTTGCAATATTGTCCTGAAGTATTCGCTCCATCACTTCAAGTCCTCCTACCTTGGTCCCGATATTCATCCTGCAAAACAAATAAAAGAAGAGCATCAAAACACTTATAGTATAAATTCACTCTGATTCCCATGTTCTAATCTCCAAGGTCTGAGTGATCTAGTTCATCCTTTTCCTCTAGCAAACTTCATCTTCAAATTCTTCATGCCTTAGCCAAATTTCCAACCCATATGCCTTAGAAATAATTTATTTCCTCTAGAGAATTTCATCAACCAGGCGCCCGAGTAAAATCTCCATCCTAAAGTCTCCGACAGGGCGTGAAGAATTTCAAAATCATCTCTTCGATGAAGATATCCAGTACCCAGAAGAAAATTCCCCTCAGAAAATGCCAAATTCATGTGTATCACTATGAAGGGGTACATTTAATTTTTGAATTTTATACCTTAGAAAAATATTTCATCATCAAAATTCATCTTCACTCTTCCTATCTGGGTGTATTTCTTCTCTTTTTGACACTTAGGAAATTTTTTTAGATTACCCCTTTCGGCTAGGCGTGTTTGGACTTCTTTCCTGCCACTTGCAAAAGTTTAGAAGAATTTCCCACCTTCTAGCAAACTTTGGGCGCATTTAGAAGGTCCTCAAGGAATTTCACATCACTTAGAAAATTTTCACCATCATCTCTTCAACATGGGCGCATTTAGCCCCTCCTACTTCCATTTTGTTCATGCCTTAGAAGATTTTTGGTGCCACCACGCAAGTTGGGTGCATTTTACTAGTGGAGCTTCCATTTTTGCATACTTAGAAACTTTTTAAGTCACCCTTCACAAGGTGGGTGCATTTTGATAGGCCTCCTGCCATTTACCAATACTTAGAAAATTTCTCATGTTTCCTCGCAAGCTTGGGCGCATTTAGGAGGCCAAGCTTCCATTTTGATTGCCTTAGCAAAATTTTGTGTCCCACTTCTCCTTTGGGTGCACTCAAGGGGGGAAGCTTCCATTTTGCCTTTGCCTTGGACGTTTTTCCAACTCGCTAGTGCTCAAGGGCGCATTTGGAGGGTGCTAAAGCCATTTTTTTCATACTTAGAAAATTTTCCAAACATCCCTCCTAGCTTGGGCGCATATCAAGGGGTCTAGAGGAACTTTTAACACTTAGAATATTTTCTCATCCCTATCTTCTAGCTTGGGCGCATATCAAGGGTCATGGAGGAATTTTTTTTATGCCTTAGAAACAATTTCAACCTCCTCCCTCACACTGGGCGCATTTGAGGGTGTGAGGAGGATTTTTATCACCTAACAAGTTTTTCTCAACCTCATCTTAACAAGGGTGCATTTCATGTGCTGAGGAGGAAGTTTCAAACACTTAGCAACTTTTCCAAGCCAGTCCCCAACCTAGGCGCATTCAAGGGGTCAAGGAGGAATTTAAACTTGCCTTAGCCATTTTTCTCACCACTACTTCTTTCCTCGGGCGCATTTGAGGTGTGGAGCAGGAATACTTCATGACTTAAACATTTTTTTTCATCACCTTCATCAAGTTGAGGGCGCATTTAGGGGGCTGAGCAGGAAATTTCACATACTTAGCAACTTTTCATTCTTCTGTCAGTCATCAACATGGGTGCATTTAGGCTAGGCAATAGGAATTTCTCACTTGAAAACTTTTCCATCCTTTAGCCAACTTCACCTTGGGCGCATTTAGGGGACTGAGCAGGAATTTTCTCAGACTTAGACATTTCTTAAGCTTGCTTGCCCTGGTTTGCTATATTTAGTAAGTTTTTGGTTTTCACTCTTCTGAAGCCTGGATTGATCTGAAATTTGCACCACAGGATCCTCATAATCCAGTTGATCTGTTCACATTGCCATCTTGTCTTGACCTGCTATTTATAGCATGTTTTTGGAGGCAATTTACTATTTATAGTAATTGCTTGGTTTTGGGACTTCCGCAACTTCGTTTAACTTGAAATCTGACTGACGTGGTCCTCATGGGTTGACTGGCCTGTTCACATTGGTGCCTCGTGCTGACTTGCTATTTATAGCCTGTTTCAGAAGTGACTTACTATAAATAGTAAGTGCTCGGATTGCCTTCAAATTTTACCAGTGGAATCCTTGAAAGATACTGATCGCAGTGGGATACACCGGTTTTCAGAGATTCTAGCGTTTGACCCCTCATTTTGGGTCCTGAAGCTGGAAACCCTAATCTGACTTGCATGTTGACCAAATGATCTCTGTTTGACCTCATTTTTGTTGCATGTCGCCCTGTTTGTGATGCTGAAGTGTTGGGCAGCTGCCAGAGTGATCCTGCTAAAAATAGTAAGTCCCTGAAGAAGTGACCAACTCGCTTGCATGTCACCTTGCTGCGTAGCTCTTGAAAAACCCATAAAGAATATGTTGACATGCACTGAAAAGTCCTGCATGCAAACCCTAAAAATAGCCTCTAAAACAAACTCTTGAAAAAGGTCCCGATCTTGGTTTGCATGTTACATCACTGCGAAGCTTTCGAAAAACCCACAAAGAATATCCAGACATGCGTTGAAAATTCCAACATGCAAACCCTAAAAATAGCCTCCGAAGTGAAGACTGTGAAAGTTATCATCTCATCTTGCATGTTATATCACCACGTAGGTCTCGGAAAACCTGGAAATATCTTCCAGACATGCACTGAAAACTTTGCATGTAAACCCTAAAATCTGCTTCTGAAGGTGATACTTGCTAAAAATAGAAAGTTGTCGGATCTGGCTCAAATTTTGCAGACAAGCAGTTAACAGTGTATGTAGTCAGAATTTAATTTGCTCACCCAATTTGACTTCAAACTGGCCTGAAGATTCAAGACCCTAATTCTAAAGACCTGGCCAAAAACTCAATTCAGACAAGCACATCCCCGGAAAGATAGACGGAGCAAAAGAGAGACAACGACAAAACGACCCAAAAGCAAAGCCAAAAGACCCGAACGAAGCAAAAATTAGGGGTTCCCCATTTGCAATGGGCGATGTGTGAAAAGGTCACAACACTTTCCATCATTCCCCAAAATGCTTTTGGTGTATCTTTCACCCTAGGTAAACTACTGACATTGACCTGAAGGCTTCGGTCTCTTAGGCAACTTCTCTTTATGATGTTCCATTTTAGCCCATGACTAGAGTTGTCTTTCTCTTCTCTCCTATTATTTATTTTCTATAGGTGATGTCAATTGAGCTAACTAGAAATTATCTACGAGTAGAGCGACTAATTATTAGGGGTTTCAGGTTGAATTCCTCAAATATGGAATTATTTCACTTGTCTCTATATTGTAGAGCTATTTGATAACGTTGTTTGCTTAGGGATTCCCCTCTCCCAGTCATGACTTATTATTCACCCCATTGACAAATTTGGGGATAGCTTAGACCTGAATAACTACAAGACTATTATGATTGAGCACCCATTTGCCAAACTTTATGCTACTATGTTGGACATGAAACTTTTTGAGTGGTTGTATTGTAATCATAGAGTGAAGGGGCAAGCAAGTAGGTTTTAAGAGGGACTTCCAGACTATTGACCATGTTTTTTATATTTTGGGTTGTTATTGAGGAGGCTTGACAACATTCTGTAGAAGTCCTCTTTCTACTTTATATACTCTAGGAAGGCCTTTGACTTTGCCTCGAGAAATCTTTCCTAGAAATTGTGTGATATTAGCATCTCCAATTATTTAATAGCTGATGTCATGAGGTTCTATGGGATGACGGTTGGTCAGTTTTGAACTTCGTGTATAGGTCCTAAAGAGTAGCCTTGGAGTTAAGAAGGGGTGGTCTATCTCATTGACTCTTTTTGGTATTTACAGAAATCATCTATGAGAGGTTCTTTGAGAGAAGATGCATCCATAAAGAGGAGACAATCTGAATTGATATTCTAAAAAAACGTTGAAAAATAATAAATTTCTTAGACAGGAAGTGCTTTTCATTTGTCTAACTTACCCTAAATATGGGATTATATACTTACAGGCTTGTTACTTGGCTGACTTCCCATAGGCACATTGCATATGCAGCATGACATTAGATTGCACATACGTTTTCTTCTTTGTGTTGCCACTATCTTTTCATAGGCAGGTGATGAAGTCTTATCTCAAACAGGTTTTCAGTATGGAACAAGTCTAGGGGGTGAGGGGACATCATTCACTTAATTTTTATAACCACAAAAAAGATGGAAGAGAGAATTATTGGGGGATGCTAGTTTAGAAAAATGAAAATACAACGAATATTTCATTTTTAAAGGATGAATCGGTAGATGGAGCATGGGTCAAACCTTTTTCAAGGGTAGTCTATATGATGATCAATAGGAATGGACATAAAAGACTAACATTTTTATTATTTTTCAAATATAGGGAGGGAGGATGATTTATTGGGGCATAGCATATAAACAGTCAATCATAAGGGAATATTTGAACTTGAAGGCTATTATGTGTAGGCATTACAATATAGAATTCTTGATGTAGACCAATATAAACTTCATTGTACATGACTAGTAGGACCACTGTTTAGATTTATTATCTGTGTTTAATCATATTTCATACTAAAATGCTTTTCACGCAACCATCTGAATAGGGCATAAGGACTTGTACACTCTATAGCTAAGAATGTCATGACAGATTTTATGTCTAATTTCACTATAAGGAGAATTGCATATGACAATCTTTCATGATTTCTTTCTTATGTTAGCTATATATATTGTCTGTACCAACTGTCAAGTTCACATTCACTTGGGGTAGCACTGAAACATAGTCTGTTGTCTGATAATAATTGCCTTGCAACAAAAGTATACTATCTTTCAGTGTTGAAAACCGTGTGGAAAAAGTGTAGGACTCGTGGTTACGTGCGTGTCCGAAGGGCATATGAGTTAATTGCGAGAAAAAGTGCCGATGCTTTATTGCTAAAAATCGCAGCGATTTAAACCCTAGAATGTGCAGGAAACTGTGAAAAATCGTGCTTAAAACCCAAAACGCGTCTCCAAAATAGGTATAAACATTTAAAAGGCCGAGCTCATTTTTTAGAGGACGATTTCAGTGATTTGAGCGACGCGAAATAGGGTTTTGTGGAGACACAACAGCGACTGTTCTTTCTGGCACGCGACTTGAATTTTGTGCGACTTGCAAATTTTCCACGGGACCACAAAATTCATGACTTGGGTTTTGTTTGCAACGAACATTAGAAATAGATCTGATTCATTATTGCAATAATTCTTAAATTAAAATTTTAAATATATTTATATTTTAATAGTCTATTATTTAGTATTTATAATATTTTATTATTTAGTATTTATAATATTTAAATTAAAATTTTAAATATATTTATATTTCAATATTTTTAAAATTATGTGAGGCAAATTTCAAATTGTTTATCCTTGTTCGAAGATGAAAACAAAAAAACTGCAGAAAAAAGTAAGAGGAAAACTTCATAAGAAACATGATCTACAAATTCAGCATATTTGTGTGTTTTATTAGAATATTTTAAAAAATTATGTATTTTCAAATGTTCGATAAATTTGCCGAGTGATTGCCAAGTTTTTCCTCGAGTTTTTGCCAAGTCTGAGTTTTTCAACTTTGCTTTCCGTCTTATCATAGAAACCCCAGAACAATTGGTTGGCAATGGACATGTGAAGTCTAGCCTTAGCAGAAGTAAGCTCGTAGATAAAAATGGGTTCCTTACTGTAGCGCTCGGAAAATTAAAAGCAGAAGCATTTTTAAATTGTTCAATCCGTTCAATAGGGTTTTCAAGTAATTAATATTATTCATAAAAACTTCCAAAATGAGCTCAATAAAAGAGAATTAAATTGCATTTTATGTATAATAACATTGTAATTTATCAAGACTATGCACATGGTAAAAGTACATCAATGAATTTTCATATATACATATTCATCCATACTCGGAAGAGATCAATAATTCCAATAGAAACATCTTATTCAATGCTACGTCATAAAACTTTAATTCTACATATCAATGTTACATTAGATTCTTTCATGCCATACTTCTATTTCAAAGTTTCAACAATGAATGTCAAATACAATTACATATACCATGGGGCCATACAAGCCATTCCAGAATGTTACACAAGTTCATCAATAGCAAATAAAACTCTGAACCTCCAACCGCCGTGACACCATCGGTCTGCTTGCGAGCTGGGGCTAAGAGTGTGATTCATGCGCCTTTTCCGCCCAACCACGAAGTACATGACTTCCCCGGGTTCCTTCCTAACTCGAAGGAATCCCCGGCCCTGCATAAAGGAGCCCAGCAACCTGACACAATAAAACAGGAGGGAACTCTCGATGCATGCCTGGTGTCTATATGCATTTCTAACATGAGAAAACATATTTCTTGCAACAGGAGATGGTAGAGACTCAAATACATATACATTTCTAGGCTTTTAAACGAATCCATCTATTTCAATGGTACAAGTGCTTGGCCAAGCATAAGTAAAACAAGCAAATGGTAGTTTAGAAAAGGTAACATTGTGATGTCCCCATCCTAGTCAACGCAGCTGGTGACGAGGTTAGCCTATTATTCCGATCCTCGTAGGCTGACAGATGTGTGCAGAGGATCATCTGAGGCAGTTACTCAGTGTTTGGTAGCTCCAGTATTGCAGTTGTTTCAGGTTGGGCCTTCGCAGAATCTTCCAGAGTGGATTTTTAGAAACTTTCTATTTTTAGAAAGTTAGGTCAGGCGGAAGCTGCTATTTTGGGCAGGGCACCTAGTTCAACTATTCAGCTCAGAGTCGACCCAGTTCTTCAGTTTGACAGTCAGACGGAGAAATATTGGAGTATTTAATGGTTTAATGAAATAATTAATACTCTGACTTTATATTAAAGTCACGTTATTAATTATTTAAATATTTAATTAATTTGGCATATTATAAAGTATTTATTATACTTTATAATAAAGTATTAATATTTGATATAATGAATATTTATTATTCATTAATAAAGGCGCCAATTATTAAATGAGTTTCTCCTAAGTCAAAAGCGCAATAATTAATCATTTATTTAAATGATTATTAAAAAGAGCTGTGGGTCGAATTTTTCAAGAGAAGTATATATTCACAGGAAAGACAAAATCGAACCATTATGTTATGTTATTCAACTTTTGTCTTATTTTGCTCTGAGCATTGGAGTTTGCAAACCCTAGGGTTTCTGGCAGACGAATCATTTCTGGAGAACGATACCTCTTCAGGAATTGGCAGACTGAGACTGTGAAATACCAGTTGAAGCTTGCATCTTGGTGACTTCATTCAGAAGTTGCAGTTGATCATATAGCATCGATTTCAGAAGGAGATTCAGAGAATATCATCAGTTAATAAAGGCGACTTATTCAGAGGTCATTTATTAGAGTTCTAGCACATCTTTCAAGAAGCTGTACGATTTTCAAAGCTGCTGCTGTAGGCCGTACTTTCTGTACCAGCAGGGCCGTACTATTCATCTTAGGAAAATACGCCTTCATTCTTCAATCTCTGTTGATTGGTTTTAGTGCGCCTTGGTCTTTGGAGGATTCTTAGTCATTCTGAGTTGAAGATCTGAGGACAGGAGACAATCATATCATATTCTTTCAAATCTCTCATGCATGTTGCAGCCGCCACCAGGTTCTTTTCAAATAGATTATATTTTATCCATTATTCAGATTTTATCATTGTAAAGGCTCTGGAAATACAATAAATTGATGCGCCTTTGAGTTATGACCATTTTCTATGCATTTTCATTGCTGTAGAATTTTTAATAAATTTTTAAGCATTTATTTATCAAAATCGCAATTCTTCATATTGCTGTTAAAACACAAAAAAACCACAAAATTCAGAAAACGAAACAAAACCCTAGCATTTTGATCAGTTAACGGGCTGAGAACCACCAGGGTTCTTACAAACACTACCGTCTCTGTGGGTCCACCTTCGGCATCCTGTCCCGGAAGTTACCAAAGTAAAGTATAATAAAGTACAGAAGCAGAAAGTTGTGCATTTTCCATACATGTTTCATGCATTCGATTGATTCTAAAAGAATTTCAAATGAGAATTTCATAACATCTTTTGAATTACATTGGACAAAAGAGAAGAAAGGTTGTAAGTTCAGTAGTAAGATTGCATCTACTCTTTTGTAAGTAATTCTGTTCTGATTTGGTAAAGGACTCTGTTTTTACTCCAAGCTACTCTCTTGAAAATGTAAAAAAAATAAAAATGCATGTATGTCATGATTCTATCAGTGTACAAACACAAGTAGAGGAATTAATTAGTTCTTTTGTATGAAACAATGTTCACAGATTTATGTATACACTTCTACTCTTCCAAATTCAAGCTGATTGAAAGAGTAATTCTCAATTTACTACAGGTTTCTGGTTATTAGTAATATACAGAAACAGGGCAAATCATTCGGAATAACAGAGGTTTGAAAGAAAAACTTGCATTCGAATTTAATAATGTATACTATTATTCAAGAATGTACATCTGTATGTGAGTGTATGACAATGTGATCAAGAAGAATTTTCAGTTTACATGTTTTCTCAGAGGTATTTTCTTTTATTCATATTTCCAGCTTCCAATTACTGAGATGTTTGTGTATTTTGACAGAAATCATATTACATTCTGATGATGGTTTTCCTGTTCAAACTTGCATTTATGTATATATGTATGAATATATATATATATGTATATATAAATATACAGCTGAGTGTATATATATATATATATATATATAAATACATATACAGCTGAGTGTATATATATATATACTTTTAAGCAAGAAATACTGATTTTTATAACTGTTCTCATGTTTTCTGACTGTGCACACAGAATAAAAGTATTATACAGGGTTTCATACTAGTGTTGAGCACCACAAAGGGTGCAGGAAGTCCTTGCCTCTCCCATGGGGAGGGCGCGGGCTGTGAGGGGGCTCGCGCCCCTTCCACAGGCCACGGCCTGTGGAGGGCGCGAGCCTCCCCACAGAGCCGTGCCCTTCCTATGGGAAAGGCTGGGGATTAAAATCCCCTCCCCTTTCCCTTATAGTTAAACAATTTTATAACACAAAGAAATACTTTGCCCAGTATTATATTGCATTTAAATTTATTTCAAAGGAATTTCGAATTAATTTCTGGTGAAAGTTGTTCTTGCAAAATCATATGCATATATATATGTATATATATATATATTTATGTATGTTTCCAAATATAATTGAGAGTAGTTTAATAATTTGCAGCTTTTGCAACAAAATGTAACCCTAATTTGGAAGAAAAAGATTGGGTATTCTTTCTATAATGCAACAATGAGAAGAAGGCTATTACCCAGATTCAAAAATAAAATTGGAAAAGATTTCTCAGATATCTGTAATCATTTCATAGAATGATGCATTTCATTTCTTCAATTTCTTACTACAATTTTAAACTGATTGAAAGCAAGGTATGGAATATAACCTGGCAATTTTCTCCAGTGCAGATGCCCAGTATTACCTTCCTATCTCCCCCTCCAGAGCTCTGATTATTTTCGAATGAATGTTCTCTTTTCTCCCCTAAAGCTTTATTCGTCCTTCCGAGGGTCATGCAGAGTATTTCCAAATGACAGATAAATTTTACATGCAAATTCCAGAGGTTGCCACTTGCCAACAGCATTGTTGGTTTTAAGGAAAATTTCCCCAGAGCCCAAAGTTTTCTCGGGGCTGTTCCTTTCTCCCCATTTTGGACTAAGGTTTAATACATATGCAAACAAAGATATCTCCATCTTTTAATATGCAAACCAATTATTTCTTCCATATTATATATAAATTTAATATTTTTCACTTTATTTTTAATTTCCTAATTTAAATCAGATTTTCCTTTTTATTTCACAAAAAAAATAAATGGAATAAACTAAATAAAATAAACCATACTCTTTTCACAACTTTTATGGAAATTATATTTTAATTTTGCTATGTTATTATATATATATATATTTTTTATATCAATTACTTATTCAAACCATGTAATCAATTTAAACAATCACATTGAAAACAGACATGGCCTAAATGCAACTACATGATTTCTAGGTGATGTGTGTGTGATCGAGAGCTTTTCCTCTTTTACCCTATCGGGAAGCTAGCCTTCTTTTCCTCAATCACACTCTTGGTCTTCGACCACCTGCAACTCAAATGCACTCAGGCGTGCAACAACGAAAGTGTATTAGTAACCAATATAGAAGTATAAATTTAAGCAATAATTAAATCAACACTCCTATTTTGTTCTATTTTGTATAAATCAAATGCACTCATAACTCTAAAACAAATATTTTCCTACATTTCCATACACCAAAGTATTGTATTATATCATATTGCTCTAATACGTATCATAATTCATATAATAAATCCCACAAAGTCATGGTCAAAACAGCATCAAAGTCTGAGACGTGACACTTACTTGAAGGATATTCCACATTCCTTCTCACAAGTTTTTAGAAGTTGATTGTAAGATTTTGAAGGTCCATTTCTTGCTATTAAGATATTTAGGTGTCATACCAAATAAATGCAACTAGCACAGATTTCCACAGAGCAATTACACACTCAAGATGTCCAAGAAGCTAGAATAAAAAATTATGCTTTACACAACCATATTATCTCATATGCATCAAAACACCTAAGAGCCAATCGTAGGGTAGCAGTACAAGACCTTAAAACATAATTGAGAAATGTCAAACCAATTATCTTCTTGCATTGTGGTTGCATCTTAAGTTAGTGTAATACAAATTTATTCAGTTATACTCTTTGGTATAATTGAGAGAATGCATTACTTATTGAACATTCTTATTTTTATGTATTCACTATTCACTTTTTCATTTTTCAAGTGGGTATGATGTGTATTTTTATGTAGCATATAAATTAATTCTGTTATATTTGGGATATTTTTCCTATTTCCATTGTGCAGGCACAGTTTGCAGCTTTCTAGGAATTTTCCTTATTTTCTATCCTGTTCCTCTTTTACAAGGTAAGACTTTTGTTCTGCAAAAACACGTATTTGTAAGGTTATTTTATATGTCAAGTCTGCATGATATGTTAATACTCATAAAATGATCAGCAAAGATTTTCAGGATTTTCAAGGTTACCATGCATGTTCATTTTTTTCTTTTGCTTTAAGCTCATGCAGCTAAAACACATTAGTGTATAATGGTTAAAATATTTCTATTGGAAGGACATACTTTTTTTTTATGGGTTCCGTTCTTTCTGTTTTTGTGATTGTTTCCTTTTTTAATCACATTCCATAGTCAGTAGGGTGGTCTAATGTCCCCTTTTTGGGATATACCTGATTTTTGCCCAAAAATAACAATTCCAACAAATGCAATTCATTTACCAATAGAATTCTATAAAATTACATAATTGTGATACCGTTTAGAGAAAATCTTAATTAATTAATATCAACGCATTAATATCAAGGATCTATGATCATATACAATTAATCTCTCTTGAAATCAAAATATCCTAAATTCATTCATATCTATTTTATAGCTCATTTCCAATAGCCAACCACATTGGGAATCCGATGGAAAAGCTTGAGAGGACGTCGGGAGACTGTCCTCCTCAACCAAGCCCAAGGGCACAAAATGAGCCTCCGAGTCATTCGGCTCCTTGGTCCACAAGTATGGCAGGACCTCCAGTCCATCCATCTTGGGGTTGGCATACTTGATGAGGGAATCAGTATTGCTGCATCTTCCTTTCAAACATTTCACATTGATTCCAAATATGATTGCTGATGGAATCTTATTATATTAATGGTAAATCAAATATTATTTCATTATGCAATTATAGTGCATATATATATATATATTCCTAATAATATTTAAAACTTACTTCCCAATAATATTCTTGCTAAATTTAATATTTATTCCAATAGATCTCTATATCTCCAATTCTTATTTCTCTCTTATCCAATCTGCTTGATCCCTTTGTCCTCCCCCAAAATGATTTGTTCTCTCCTTTTATATATCCTCAAATGAGAGGGAGCCACACCTCTTCATTGATGCCTTTACATTGCAAGGGATATATCCCTTCATAACTTGAGCACTGCCTTTTATAGTTATTTATTTACCGACTGTTTGGTAATTGCTGCCCCTAATAATCTTTAATTTATTCTTAGTCAGCCCCAGCTTTTATATAAATCGCTTCTGTTTAATTTATATATTTTTTTCTTTCCTAGGTCGGCCACCTTCATTCCATTACTGATTGTCTTAACTGGGTTGGCCTTCATAAGGATAACCTATTAATAACTGTTCGCGCCTAGGGTTTAATATTTAGTGCTGCAATTTAGAGAATAGAACAGATCATTACAGATGGTGTCAAATCTTTGTTTAAGTGCCCTTACAAGTGCATGTAAGGTACATTTAATGATTTATTTACACGTCTAAGCTAGTTGTTTGGTCTTAATTTAAACTAGTTTCCTTCATATATGTTCACATGGTTTTGGTTCTAGTTATAAGTATTGTTTGTGGATTATTATGAAGCTGTAAGAACCCTGGTGGTTCTCAACCCCGAAACCCTGACTGAAAGTATTGTTTTTGCAAGTTTTATGTTTTTTCTGTGTTTTTGTGTTTTTTGTAAAATACTAGAAAGCTGCGATTTTGCTAAATAAATGCTTATAAATTCAAAATAAATTGAAAATGCAAAGAATAGGCTCAAAACTTGATCATATATCATAGGCGCATCATTTTATTGAAGATTCAGAGCATTTACAATAGAGAGATATGACATATGAATAAAATATAAATTTTATTTCAAAACCTGGTTCTCCTTGCAGCCACCTGGAGCAATGATGAAGATGTACGGCTGAAAGAAATGATGAGTCTCTGATCTCAGGAAACAATGCTGAACCTCTAAAAACCTTAGGCGCACTTGATCTGACTGAGAGGAGCTGAAGACATGAGACGTAGTGCTCTGGAAAGAATGGTACGGCCTGCAAGTACAGAAAAGTACGGCCTGCTGCAACAGCAATAAAGGATATGGTACGGCCCAAATAAAGTTGCCAGATCTCTGAAGAAAGACTATTGAAAAATCGCCTCAGATGCTTGATGAATAATCTCTGCTAACTCTGAATGAATAACTCAATAATCCCAATCTGTAACCTCTGAATGAAGTCACCAAGATGCAATCTTCAACTGGTATTTCACAGTCTCAGTATGCCAATCTCTGAAGAGGTATCGTTCTCTAGAAATGAATCGCCTGCTGAAACCCTAGGGTTTTGCAAACTCCAATGCTCAGAGCAAATAAGACAAAAGTTGAATAACATAACATCATGGTTCGATTTTGTCTTTCCTGAATATATATCCCTTATTGAAAATTCGACCCAAAGCTCTTTTTAAATAATCATTTAATAAAATGATCAAATTCGCCTTTTAGACTTAGGAGAATTAATAATAATTAAATGTCGTCTCATTAATGAATAATAATTATTCATTTTGTCAAAATATATCACTTTATTATAAAGTATTAAAAATACTTTATAATATATCATTTAATCATTAATATTTAAATATATTAATAAAGTGACTTTAATATAAAGTCAAAATATTAAATATTCAATAATCATCAAAACACTCCTTATTTCTCCATCTGACCATCAAATCGAAGAACTGGGTCGACTCTGAGCTAAATAGCTGAACCAGGTGCCTTGCCCAAAATGGCAGCTTCCGCCTGACCTAACTTTCTAAAAATCCACTCTGGAAGATTCTGCGAAGGCCCAACCTGAAACAACTGCAATACTGGAGCTACCAAACGTGGTAAGCATATAGAGGATGATCCATACGCACACATGCAATGGAAGCCCCTCTGAGGGATCGAAATAATAGGCTAACCTCGTCACGGTATGACTAGGATAAGGGGTTTATCCTGCTGATCCAGCCCACTTACGAAATTGCTTGTCCTCAAGCAATCTCAACTCTACGGATCTTTGTAAGATCTCTCGACTCCCCATGTAGCATCCTCGGCTGTAATCTCTCCCACTTGACTAGATATTCACGATCCTGCATACTCAGAAGGTGTCTCTCTCTCATCTAGAGGATGGCCTCAGGTACTAATATCAGTTTCCCTTCGTCATCAAGGCGTGGCAAAACTGGAGAGGGTATCACATGCTGACCCAATGCCTTTTTCAGGCGAGAAACGTGAAACACATTATGGACCTTGCTATCAGCTGGCAAGTCCAACTCATAAGCAACCTCGCCCACTCGTCTGACAACACGAAATGGACCATAGTAGCGAGGCTTCAGCTTCTCTGCCCCACTCTTCCGCAGAGTAGACTGACGATACGACTGCAACATGAGGTACACCATATCACCCACCTCAAAAGTACGCTCAACCCTCTTCTGATCAGCATACTGCTTCTGCTGATTCTGTGCCCTCTGGATATTGTCTCGGAGAGACCTCAAAATGTCCTGCTGACTCTGCATCATATCCCCTGCACTCGGCACTCTGCTATCGCTCAATATCAAATCCATAAGGTTGGGCGCCTCATACCCATACAAAGCCATAAAGGGTGTCATCTGTATCGTCATGTGGTGAGTCGAGTTATAACAATACTCGCATAGATAGATCCATCTCACCCAAGCTCTTTGCTGACCAGCTATATAATTACGCAAATAACCTTCCACCCACTTATTGACAATCTCTGTCTGCCCATCTGTCTGCGGATGGTAGCTGGTACTCGGTGTCAGTTCGGTCCCACAAAGCCTGAACAACTCCTGCCAAAAGTTGCTCATGAGTAGAAGCTGTCTCTACTCGGCTGACGGCTATCGTCAGGAGCCTTGTCACGGTAGGAATACCTCTACGAAAAATAACTTTCTGGAGTGCGATCTTTGTGAAATTAGTAATGTCGGGGAAGAATTATGCGTATTTAGTTAGCCGTCCACCCTTCACGTAGATGCAATCTTTACCACGGGCTTTCGGCAGGCAGTGATAAAGTCAATGCGATAAACCTCCACTTCCCTGCTCAATTGCTCGGAAGTGGCTGGAGCAATCCAGTAGGATAAGTGTGCTCCTGCTTGTTCTGTTGGCAGACAGAACACTCACAGACATACTGTAAAACATCAGTTTTCAGCCCTTTCCAAGTAAACCGTTCCCGAACCATTTTATATGTCTTATAGTACCTGGGATGGCCCACCATGGGAATATCATGAAAGGCTCTCAAAACTGTAATCCTCACCTCAGAGTCAGGAACTAGAAAAATCCGCCCCTTGTAAATGATCAAGTCATCTACAATGATGCCGCGTAGATCTGCTCACGTCACATCAACAATGCTTCTAGAAGCCCATGGGTTCTTAGCATACTCGGCAATAATCCGATGCCTCCAATCCTCTGTGATCTGTGCCAGGGCATTCAACTGAGGTCTACGAGACAAGGCGTCAGCTACAACATTCTGCTGCCCCTTAATGAAGGTGATATCAAAGTCGCTCTGGCGCGATTTCTTGGCCCATTTTGCTGCCTCTGTTCAAGTCGGCTATCAGGAAATGTTTGGGCTGTTATGGTGCAATGCGGACCTTGAATTGCTGCCTACCAAATTATTGCTTGAACTTAGCCAAAGCATGCGCAATGGCTAACATCTCGCTTGTCGTAATCTTTGTAGAACTCAGGACCCACAGGCTTCACATACGAAGCAATAGAGGATGTAAATCTGCATCCATGACACCAATGCCCTCTCCTGAAGCATCACAGAATAAATCGAATGACTTCGTAAAATCAGGCAATGCTAGCACCGGACATGAAGTCATGATCACCTTGAACCTGTCAAAGCACTCTTGCACTTGTGGTGACCAAGTAAAAGCCCCCTTCTTTGTCAAATCAGTAAGGGGTGCGGCGTGGCGTGAGAACCCACTAACAAATCTCCTGTAGAAAGCACACAACCCAATGAAGCCTCTGAGCTGCGTAAGGTTCTCAGGCACCGGCCACTCAACTATAGCTCGGACCTTTTCAGGGTCCATACTCACTCCCTTGGCACTGATGATGTGCCCCAGATACAACAACTCCTCCATACCGAGCTCGCACTTGGATTCCTTAGCATAGAAAGACTCGTCTGCCAAGATACCCAAGACTGCATCTAAGTGAGCCAGATGCTCCTCCCATGACCTGCTATAAACCAAAATGTCGTCGAAGAAGACTAACACAAATCTCCTCAACTGAGAACTGAAAACCCTGTTCATAGTTGCTTGAAAGGTGGCAGGTGCATTGGTTAACCCGAAGGGCATAACCAAGAACTCAAAGTGACCGCAATGACACCTGAAAGCGGTTTTCTCAATATCCTGCTCCCTCATCTGAATCTGGTGGTACCCTGATCTCAAATCAATCTTCGTAAAGAAGACAGCTCCGTGCAACTCATCAATCAGCTCATCAATGCGTGGAATAGGGTACCTGTTCTTAATTGTTCTTTTGTTGAGCTGTCGGTAGTCAATGCACATCCGAAGTGATCCATCCTTCTTCTTCACCAATACAACTGATGAAGCAAAAGGTGACTTGCTGGGTCGGATATGCCCCATGGCTAACAACTCGTTGATGGTCTTCTCTATCTCATCCTTGAGCCGTTTCGGATGTACGTAGGGAGTGATCATAGCGGGCTTTGCGCCCTCCTCCAACTCAATGATATGCTCCGTGCCTCTGTCTGGAGGTCTGCCAGGTGGAATGTCACTAAACACTTTGGAGTGTTTAGTCCTCAAGATCTGAATGTCAGGGTGGTACTCACCCTTCTGCTGCTCCTGCTGGGCTGGCATCAACATGCACTCTGCTGCCCAGTCAACCATATCATGACGAATGAGCCTCTCCATCCGCTTGAATGAAACCATCCTTAGATTACTGTCTCGAATCGCCTTGATGACATGTGGTCTCCCATCAACCTTAAATTTCATCTCCATGTCACGCAAATTGAGTGTGAACTCACCCAAATCGTGCAACCATGCCATCCCTAACACCACATCAGTATCTCCCATGTTAACAACATAGAATTCAGTCTTGAATTCATAGTTGTTCAGTCTCATCGGAAGATCAGTAATCTTTCGGTCACATCTGAGAGTATATCCATCAGCCACCTTGACTCGAATACCCTCGAATGCCTCTGTCTGGATGCCACGCCTCTCCACCAAACGTGAATCAATGAAATTGTGTGTAGCACCAGTATCCAGTAATGTGATCACCTTCTGACCTGCTAGGAGCCCGCGAAGTCTAAACGAACCATCTCTCTGAAGGCTAGTCAAATGGGCTTCCTGTAGCTTCCTTCCACCTTCGTGTTCACCCTCATTTTCGGACCTGTCATCATCTGAAGGCTCGGAATCAGCTTGCTGGTCTGACAGATCAGATTGCTCTTCGCCCTCATAAAACCATTCCATCTGATTATTTTTGACCTTAGGACGAAGTGGGCATATATGTTTTTCATCGTAGGGTGCCTTGCACTAGAAACACAACTTTTTCTTTCTCAATTCGTTCAATGTTTCTCGGTCAAAGGGTGGTGCATTCTGTCTCTTAGGATCCGGTTGATCCTTCCTTCTGTCAAAAGGCTTATTCCTGTCATTGTTTCTATCAAAAGGCCTATTAGGCCTAGTGTATGGTGTTGACCCTGAATTGAACTTGCTGTGAGGTGCTGCAAGCTCCATGTTTCGCGCCTTCCTCATGGCCTCCTGAAGGGTAGGAGGGTCAAACGCCTTTACCCAACCTCTCATAGGTTCTGCCAAACCCTCAACGAAGAGTATAATAAGTCTCCGTTCGGAAATACCAGTCACCATGACAGCAACTCTCTGAAACTCACCAATATACGAATCCAAACTACCTGTCTGCCTGAGCTGAGCTAGCTCTCTGAAATAAAGTTCCGGATCCTTCTTATCAAAGCGCTCTATGAGCCTGCTGGTGAACTCCTGGTAAGTATTAACTGCATGATGGCCAAGTGTATACATGCCGTGATGCAACCAATCATGCGCGATTCCATCAAGATGCAAAGTAGCAAACTTAATGGCCTCGTCCTCCTACATAGGCCTCAAAGATAGATAGTTGTCCAATTTCTGGACCCAAGACCTCGCTGATGTTCTATCGAACCCATCAAAATAAGGCAAGGTAATCTTGCTAACCGCATACTGCAAATCCCTGTTCACCTGTGGCTGCGGCTGCTGATGCTGAGGGGGTCTACGGTCAAATCTGCCTCCTCCTCTGGGTTTATAAACATCCATAAACTCATGAAACGTTAATGCCTGCCGGATCTCAGGTGCTAGTGACATGTACTCACCATGAAACCTCGTCACATCTGCCACTGACATGCCATTATGTGGCTGAAACTCCTGATGCTGCCCTTGATGCTCTGCCCCCAGAGTCTGAGGTGGAGTCTCTCTAGGTAAGAAAGTAGGCTGACCTGGCCTACGCTCCTGATAGATCGGTGACGGCTGACGTGGTACTGATGCCAAAGGCTGATCTACTCGTGTAGTCCCACTCGTCTGTCCTATCTGTATATAATGTGGCTGTGTGGGCGTATATTGTCTAATAGTGCCCATCAACTGGGACATCATGTCCATCATGTTATCATGTCTGCGTCTAAACTCCTCATCTGTAATATCACCCTCTGCATGTGCCTTCCCTGTATCCCTAACTGTCTCTGTAGGAATCTCGCGATCTGCCATTAGGGTTGCAACACTGTTTTCACTGCTGTTAGAGCTGGATCTGTGAATGCCTAACACACCTGACACTGTCTCACCTTCTGGAATCGGTGGACCTGTCCAATCCTCAGCTCTGCCTGTCCCTACACCCTTAATATAATGAATGGTATCTCTGTTCATGAAAAAGCAACCAAAAAGCACACTGTATTCTGAAAAAGCAACTGAAAAAGCACAGGATGGCAGGAGATCTGTGCTCTGATACCACTGTAAGAACCCTGGTGGTTCTCAACCCCGAAACCCCAACTGAAAATATTGTTTTTGCAAGTTTTGTGTTCTTTTGTATTTTTTTGTGGTTTTTGGTAAATAACAAAGAGCTGCGATTTTGCTAAATAAATGCTT
>VDFB02151401.1:0-21906 GCA_007258455.2 Sequoia sempervirens
ACCAACACATCCAAGTTTTCTATTTTATGTGGCAAGTATTTTTCTATGGTTTTGATATCATGTGGGAAACAAATTGTGTTTCCACTATATTTGTATTGGCCTCCACGAGCATGTGTTACTTGTATTATTGGATTGACTTGTGTTATTAACATTTCTTCAACTTGTGTTAGTGTTCGTATCTCGTACGGTTGTACTCTTGGGTCCATTAAATTAGTTGTTGAGAAACAATGTCTACCTGTCTCATGGAAGCATCTAAAACAAAATTGACCAGTTTGTGTTGCGTTGGTACGGATTCCTAGGTAGCATTCATGGAAAATTGTGCAAGTTGGTAAGTTTGATAGTTTATCTAGTCTTGAACGAAATCTTTTTGAAGCGTCTATAAAAAAAATTTCAGAATGTGGTAAGCTTGTGGATTGATTTTGACGAGTGTGCATTGTTTCGTGTGTGCACATTGATAAATCTATGTTGGAAGTGTGTTCATTTTGGGATGTACATTCATATGGCTCAATGCTATATTGGTTTGACTAAAAGGAGGGTAGTGCATTGGCTTCTATTGCTTCTTTTCCTATGCGTTCAAAATGACGGTGAATGTTGATTTCTTCTTTATGTTGCATGTAGTAGCTATGAGTTCTTTTACGAGATTGTATGCTTTTAGGGGTAGAGGTTGCCATCTGTAAAGGAAATATGAACTATAATTATCAAATGAAAAATTACAAATACATACAAAATTAAAGAAGGTAAACATTAGTGTTGATGAGTTCTTTGATCATTATATTCTTTGAAAAGTTGTTGAGATACAATTGGTATGCTATAGACATGAGTAATTTGGTGGAAGATACATATCACAGTATTTTCATATTTTCATAGCAGCAATACATTCAATACACATGTGATTTTGAAATTCCATGAATGGAATGGAAAGTATAGAAAGTATACTATATAAGATGTTACAAAATTTCATATACATTATATAAGTGCTTGAGGTGCATCTAAACACTAGCAATATGACACATAGTAGTGATTTCACTCAACATGAGCAAATTCTCTGCAACAAAATCTAGCTCGTCGACCTTTGTGATTGTTGATTTGACCCGTCCTTGAGCAACACTTGAATCATACGAATTTGTGGTTGTGAAGATAAATTGCTTGAATAACACTCCTTTCACTATGGTTTCAGCTTCAGTTTATATTCCAGAATTGAATTGTAGCATGTATAAATTATCTGCAGAGATTCCAAGGTGTTCGGTAGCTGGTTCTTCAAAAGCAACAAACCATAATATTACTGTATGATTTGCGAGCTTTCGCTGGAGTATGTATCTATAGGTACATTTAGGAGTAGTAGCTTTGCACTTGGAACAATACCATGTTTGATCATCATTATGTACAACTTTCTTTTCACATTGTCTTCCATCTAAGTCAAGGGGGCAAGATGGATAGCATAATGAATTTGTTTTTATGTATTGCACTGATGCTTTTAGAGTGCATTGGAAAGTTTTTTTCACACTGGTAGTTTGCTCTTCAATATCAACAATTGATTTCCTCATAAGCACGAGAGGTGCATCCAATGGTTGTGTATTCAATGGAGTGACATTAGCCCCATTTTGTTCAAACCATGATTTGAGTTGTTCAGCCTCCTCTATTCTTGGGTTTACAAATAGGTGGGTGCTTGCCAACGTGCTTATGACCTTGCCATTATACTCAGTGACACGGCCATTTTTTATTGCAAGTACGGACACATGTTTTAAGTGATAGCTCTCCTGCAATTGCTTGCCTTCCTTTTCAGTTGTTGGACCCCATAAAGTAATATTAATGGTAGATGAAGAGGTATCTATCAATTTGATGCTCCTTCGAAGAACTTCAGTCCCATCCCTCCTCCTTATGGTTGAGCTTGGGTCCACACATATGACTATTCCAATAACATCAGCAAGGATATTATTGTTCAATTCTAAAATGTCCTTAAAGGGTGTGAAGGAGAACTTATGTTTGGGAATTGCAAGGTCATCTTCTGAGTGAGAAATTTTGGATTCCTCGACTAAAAGGATTTCAAGCTGGCTATTCAGTTTGTTGTACAACCTATTAGCTGACTTAATAGTCCCACCAGATATTGTATATACTTCTCCAAAATGTACATTCATGTAATGAAGGTTTGCAACTTCATTAAAGCATGTTATTCGTATTTCAGTGCACTCACAATCAACAATATCAAAAGAGAAGACCTGCCCTTGTCCCTTATGTGTGTTGAAGTGGTGCATCTATTTTTTCATGGTAACACGACCCTTTATAAGCCACCTTGTCTGAAATGGATTCAAATTTCTAATAAGCGTAATATTGGATAGAGGGTCTTTCTTTTGTAGGGAAGAGGTTAACCCAAAAATTTCCCTTTGAGTAGGTGGCTTTGTTACTGTAGGAGTGTTACTCATGCTCGTAGATGGAGCAGTTGAGTTTGTAGAAGTTTCTTTCTGGACTTTCTCTTCAAACAGGTAGGCGAGTTGACCAATGATGTCATGTTGCAAACATGTGATTTCTAATTTGGAGATGACTATCCACCTATAAAGATAAAACAAGTAAGTATTTTGAGTACAATCAAATGTGGCATAGTGGATAAAGGATGCTAGGCTACAAGTTGTTAGTTGTGAATTTTGTAGAAGAGCATGCAAATAGCGTGGCTCACCTTGAATTGCAAAGAACATGGCAACTATATCCTATCAATTTGAGTATAGATCCCTTTTGGAGTTCTTTAGAAGCTATGCATTGGTTGTACTTTGTTGGAAGTGTTTCCTTCTGCTTATGTACCCCATCAGAGAGCTCCACTCTATATCGATCAACCAGTTTGAGTCCATGGCCAAACGGTGCAATTTCTAATGCTTGTAGATGGGGTTGCAAGTTTAGGTTTCCATTATTCATCATCTTGATTGCATCCTTAGTCAAGGAATACTTTGTCAGGAGAGGTGGTTGCGGTACTATAACACTGTCATCAAGGCTTGTAGACATGGCTTGTACTTGTTGGGTTTGTTGTTCAAAGAGGTTGGTAGGCTTGCCAATGATATCTTGTTGCACACATATGATTTCCAATTCTGATATGACAATCCACCTATGAGTGTACAATGAAGAAGTATTATCAAGAGGACGAGATGTGAAATAATGGAGTTCAAGAAAGATAATCTAAAAGTTTTAAATTTGCACATTGTAGCAAATTACTAAAATATGATGGCTCACCTTGAATTGCAAAGAATAGGGCAGCTGTATTTAATGAGTTTAACTGTAGAGCCCTTTTGTAGTTCTTTAGAATCCATGTGGTGGTTGTACTATTTTGGAAGTGTAGCCTTCTGATTATGCACCCCATCAGAGAGTTGTATTATATAGCAATTGGTTGGTTCAGGCCCATGTCCAAACATTGAAATATCTATTGCTTGTAGATGGGGTTGTAGGTCTACGTTTCCATCATGGATCATCTTAATTGCGTTCTTAGTCAAAGAAAACATTGTGACAAGAGAGCGAACTAGTCCTTGAAAAAGTAAATTGTAGGTGGCAGCTATTACTTACTTTAAATGATGTATAAAAAGCATACTTTGTAAAGTGCGAATTTAATATGTTGTATACCCAACAAAATATAGCTAACTAATTGGATGATATTTCAGAAAGGAACAATGTTGTTGAATGTGACCATCCAAGTAGTAGTTTAAATAAAAGTGTGTATAGAAGTTACATAGAGTAAAACTAAATTTAGAATAATACCTATAAATGTGATTTTGAATAGGTATGTATATCAAAATAGTGGCCTTTGGAAGGTAGCTTGCTGCATTTGTAAGGAAAACAAAAAGGGAGAGTGTAGTGAGTGAAAAATTTAGTGCACGCTATTAAGTAATCTAAGTAAATTGGAAGCACTCTAAATGTTTAGATCTGCATTCTATGCTAAAGGAACAAGAGGATACGTGCTTTCAAACAAATGAGTATAAAACTAGTGCGTTAATAGCGAGGGATAAACAACGAATGAAAATACAATAAGAGTAAAGAGAGCTACTTGGTTCACAAACGTTTTAACCTATTATTGGAGAGCACTATTTTTATGTGGATTGTGTTCTGGTTGAGGATACATCTGTCATGTATGTTAATATAGTATACTAGAAATGCAAAATATGTTAAAAGAATGAAAGTGACTACAATATTAGCATTCTACTAAGTGATCAAATTTTAAGAAATTTAGGTGGAAAAGTGACATTCTACTAAGTGATTAAATTTAAGGAATTTAGTTGAAGTGATATGAGGAAAGGTTTGCAACACATTATATGCAAACTTCTATTCTTAATTATATGCAATTGAACATGCCATTTGTTTTTGGAATTTAGATATATGGGTCAAGTAAAGATATACAAAACAAAAGCAAAAGTCAAGAACCAAGATGCAAAATGATAGTGAGAGAACAAAGTATGTATACATATTTTCGAAGCAAAAAATGTGTTACATGGTATTGTAGTAGGTGGCATATTGGATCTTTCTATTAAAAGGCAAAGTGCCTTGCTCACAGTATATTGGAGCTTACATTTCTTTAAGGGAGTTACAAAATATCCAACTATCCATAAGTTGGTAAAAGCTAGAGTTATATCGTTATATCAAATAATACGTACACATTTATAGCGATAAGATGTCTTAGGCATGGTTCAAGTAATTATGGAACGCTTCTTTAATGTAGATAGAACCACCTTGTCCGTAGAACTCATCCGCTTTCATTTCACGAAGGAAAGTACAAAAGGAACTCAACTTCTCACAAGTTGAATGGAACTCATGTACTGTTACTTCCATTGACTGAATGTCCAAATCTTGGACACTTTGCATGTTTTGAAGAGTGGCCTTCGCTTGTTGTACGAAGTCAAGGCAACTAACTGTAATGTCATTTGCAAAATCTTGTATCCGACTTGTAGAATTTCAATTGCCATTGATTGACGGTGTCGAATTGGCTAACAACATAGGTCCACTGGAACTACTGGAGATGTCAATAATCTCCATTGCCATTTGATTGACGATGTTGAGTTGTATCTTACAACCTATGCTGCAATAATATATGTTTTTTGTCAGTGTTTAACCCTATGCTGCAATAATATATATGTTTTTTAGTGGTAATTTATCAATTTTTACAATTCTACTTATGAATAATAATTATTGTTAATATTCTTTTTAAAAAGACAATTATATTTATTAAATTATAATATTCTTACAATGTAACTATATATCTAGATATTTAAAAGTTAAATAATAATACTATTGAAATTTACATATATGTATATATAATTTATATATTACATAAACTACACTATAATAAGTTTTCAAATGAATTTAGAAATAAAAAAATTTAAAACATTTATGCATATAACTTATTATTTATATATTACATTTACTATATATTTACTATATATTACAAATTGGTAATCTTTACATGTGCAACACTATTCCCGATCGAATATCAAGCAATAACTATACAAACAAGTAAATATCCAATTGATAAGTGGACTATATAAAATGAAAAATAAATAGAGCTGCAGCAGGAAGCGTTAACCACGAGGAAGGGTTTTAATGACCGAGGGATAATAAAGGGGCGATTCCACATAATAATTCAGACGAGGCGAAACTCATCGAGGAGCTTGGCAGAGCTCAGGTTAATGAACATTGCGGTATCACGATGATGGTGAATGAAAGATTTCAACCACAAGAGGAGTTTAGAATCTTAGCGGAGAGGGTTGATTTCAAACAGATAGAAGGAAAGTTTTGGCGACCGAAGCAACATGTAACACCCCTCCGTTTTGGCTCTTTTGTTCGACAGTGTTCTTCTTTGTATGTTGTGTCGGAGTATGCTTTAACTTTGGAACTTGGTTACTCTTGACTGCTATCTGTTAAGCGATGTGAATGTTATATGTTATATGATGCTATTTTATTCTGATGTTATCATTATGGCATGTTTAGGATTAACTTAGAAGATAATTGATTTAACAATGTTTATATTTGTTGATCCATATCATTGATGTTAAGATCACGTGTCGATTAGTATTGGTGAAGAAGGATTAGTATCCTGCATTGCGGAAGTGCCTCTGATATGAGATTTCCTCTTCACGGTGTGTTTTGATCATATTATATATATATATGCATGTCAATATGCTCGCTGTTTGCCGTTGTAATTACATGACATAAACTCCCTTTAGTTCCTGAGTTTTGGCGTGTCCATTGATATGGAAATTGACTGGGGAAGTATAGTAGCTAGGTTTTTCCGTGCAAGTAGTCACCCTAGTCATAGCGTGTCGTCGAGTTGTTGTCGGGTTGGTTGTGTTAATTTGGTCCATTTCACTTTGAGTATTTATTTAATTGCAATTTATAGAGGTTATTAAATGGCTTGCACAGTTAAATTGATGTGTAAATGTATTTAATTGCAATGTTGAAACGTTATTTATTTTATGGATTGATTTGATTTAATTAATACATTTAGATTGAGTTTATTGATTAATTGGATTAACGGTGTTTTATTAAATGTGATAGTTGTTTTGGGCAATTATTGGATATTATGATTTAATTAAAATCAAAGTAGAAATCATGTTCGGATAGTAAGAATTAAATTAAAATAAATAAATAAAATGAAAAATGTATTCTTAATTTCACTTTTGAAAATTGTTGATAAAGTAAATTATTTGCAAAGATGGTATTCTTTTGTTTTAAAGAATTTTGAAAAATGCATAACATTTCAATTGGAAATTAGAAATTTGTTTTAAGTTTAGAAAATAGGAAATATCCTCCAAAAGCCCAATAAATTTAGTGGGTGGGATATTTTTGGGGGTTGACCAAATTTGGGGAAATTCTATGTAAGAAATGAAAATTTCATTTGTTTGGCAATTTTTGTTTTTGGTGGAGAATTTGCTTTGGCTGTGGCTGATATTGGAGATTGGATCACTATTGTTGAAGCTTCAAGCATTTGGGAGAAAACATCAGGTTCACTCTTATTTCTTGTTTCCTTGTTGTTTTGCAATAATCTTCATTTTCTTGTTGTTGTTTGAAAGCTTTTGAATGCCATTTTAGATGCAAAGAAAACATGTAAAAATGATTTAAAATCTTGCAAATTTGTTGATAGATTTTGAAAGGAAAACCAAAACAAAACTTACACAATGAAATAGGAAGAAAACCAAATAAAATCTCCATTTCAAACTTCATTTAAAAACCTTTGTTGTGGGACAAATTTATTTCTGTTCTTTCAAATTATGCTGATCATTTGCACAATTTCTTTATAAATGAAGTTTCTGGGTATAAAATTTATAAGCATACCTGTGTATATAAGCATATATTTCATTTATATATGATTATACACACAAGTATATTTATAAATATATTGTGTTATATTATTCCTTGTTCTGGTAAACAAAGGGGAAATTTATATTTGTTTTTTTTTTTTTAAACACAAGGTTACCCCTTTTTTTGCACCCCTATTTTCGCGTTTTCTATGGCCGTGGTTTTATTTTTTTATAAAAAAAAAAATTAATGAAGATTTTATTTTTTGGCACCCTGTGATGGGGGCAGCTCCGCGCCTGGGAGGTGCTGTAATGAGCAGTGACCTTGCATACGTGGTGGCCTTGATGCAAGAATAACAACTCCTTCTAGGGCTTTCCCTTCTTTCAAACGAAATTTAAAATTTTGTTTTTTATTTTTATTTTATCTTTATAAATATATATATTATATATATAATGTTATTTAATATTTAAATAATATTTGTTTAAATAGTAAGTTATTTATCTTTATATGATATATATATAATGTATATATGTATATTTTATATATATATATATATATATATATATATATAAGTTGAGTATTTAGTTTGATTAAATTGTTTGTATCTGGGATTTAAATATTTAAAATAAATAAATATATATTTTTGTATATACATTTAATATATACTTTTACGTATTTATATATTTAATGTATATTGTATTTTTGGTTTATACATATAATTGTATTTTGGTATAGATGGGATTTAGTTGATTTGTTAATGCTAAGTGAAATATAGGTTAATTGATTTTAATTAACATGTTTTATTATTGAAATGTTTTGATCATGGAATTTAATTGTGAAACTTAGAGTTAAAGTTTGATTTAATTTAGTCAGATGACTGTATTTATTAAATTGTCTGATTATGGAATATAATTGTAAAACTTAGAGTAGATGATTGGTTTTTAAATACTTTAATGTTGTGAATGAATTTGGTGTATTTGTTTGGATAAATGTAAGTAATGAGGACTGTGATTGACTGGATTTAGGAAATCCTAACTTTAGATTATTTAATTGTCTAAAATGCTTTTAGTGTTTAATTGTTCATCCTCAATGTTGTGGAAATGGAGTTAATGTTTTAAAGTCTTCTAGATAGGGGGTTCATTTATTGGTATGAGTTGTCGTTAAGTCGTCAACCTCTGTTTTGCCTTGGGAAGTGTGTACAGTGGTATTTTGTTGTCTTACCCGGTTTTCATGAACGGAGACGGTTTGTGCCTCCTTGGGATTAGGAAAGGGTTTTGTAGTTTGTGCCTCCTGTGGAAGGAGTGGTTTTTGTACCCTTGTTTCCTCCAGTATTTGGAGAGAGTTTTGACTTTTGTTCTCTCTAGTGTTTGGAGTGAGTTTTATCTATGTTCCTCCTAGAGTTGGAGTGGTTTTATCGTATTGGTATGCACTTGGGATTCTCTTGATGATTGGTTTTGTTTGGTATGTTGTCAAGTAGAAGAGTGGCTTTTGTTAGGGGCCAGAGCCCAAAGAGGTAATCTGGGAAACCTTCAGAGGTGGTTTAATCAAGTGAAAACTAAATCAATGTACTTAGATGTTAGGTAGTATTTCACACTAATTAAGATAATTGAGCCTCACTCATGGATGCAAGGGCTTGTATAGACTTGGGATGAGACGGGAAGGCCTGGAATGGCAAGGTCATCTATCTTGTCCTTACGAGAGGTATTTGATTCTGCATGAGTGAGCATGGGTGTCTTCGGGATTACATTAGAGGCCACTAGGATAACCCATAGTGGGGATCGGAGCCTAGGAAGATTCCTAGAGGAGATCCCATGTCAAGCTATGTGATGACACTCTTTCTATGACAACAGTTGGTATTTGGGCTTCTGTGCATGGTCTTCTTATCATTCTTGATCTATTTTATTTTTGGAAGCAATGTGACTGTGTCGATGGTGTGGTGGTACTTGTGTTATTCTTATGGTTGTATATGGTTCATGCTTGATTGGTTGTATCTGAAGTGTATTTAAATTCTACAAAGAAATTTGGATGTTGTGCAGGAATTCATGTTACTATGTCTATACGGAGGGTGAGCCTTAAGTATCACGTTGAATTGAGCATTGTCTCATCAAGATTGAATTAGAGTTGTTGTTCTTTGGGTGGGCGAGATTTCCGGTTGGAAGGCTTTCAGTGGGATCATTCATATTACTTCGCTTCCTTTTGATTTAGTTTATTGTATTTTATTACCCATAATGTCAGTGAGGATCTGTAATATGTTATCTAAGCGTTATTGGATTTATCTCGTTTGAGGAATGAGCGTATTTATGTGTAAATTAGTGTTATTTGAAATCATGTGGTATTTATTATTCTTTGATGTAAAGTATTATGTTTGGAATGTATGCAAACTTATTTGTTAAGTAAATTTATTGTTATGAATTTAATTCATATTTCTTGTTTGGGTTTAAGTAACTTAGTCTTGTAACCTTAGGGGATTGGTTGGCAATGGTTAGTGTACTTGCATGTTAATTGTTCTTTTCAAAAAAAAATTAGTTTGTTTGTGTAGTAAATTGCAACTTCCCCTAGGGTTGTGTGGCGGGGCATTACACAAGTGGAAAAAGCTGGCTCAAGTCAAGTCATGCCGAGTATCTCCTATGCAACTGTGACCTCTTTGCTTTTGGATAATAGAGAATGGAGTGATTCGGTCCTTTTTTTAAAAGCTGGGGCCTTTTTTATGAAATGGGGGGGGGGGAAATGGCCTGCATTCACAAAAATTTGGGCATGGTGTGACCAAAACTGGGGGAAAGAGTGTGATCTTAAAACCCTGGAGAATGGTTTTTATCTTTTAATTTGTAAAACATCATAGGATAAGGAATGGATCATTAATAGTGGCCCTTTTGTAATGGAAGGAATAGGGTTTTTCATAAAAGATTGGACTCCGAATTTTAACCCCAATGAAACAAGGGTAGAGGAAATCCTTGTATGGATAAAACTAAAAAATCTTCCTCAAGAGTATTGGGACCAGGAAACATTGAGAAAGATAGGTAGTAAGTTTGGGGGCTTTGTAAAGTCGGAAGAGTCAGTGGATAAAATAGATTTTAGCATATACCCTAAGATCTGTGTAATGCGGCAGGGGATTCACTCGCTACCAGAAATGCTAGAACTGAAGTCAGGGGAAGGTATTTAGCGTCAGAAGCTAGAGATAGAGGATACTCCCTTTGAATGTTTGAGTTGTATTGGAAAGGAGCTTTCTGAGGGTAGCATAAATTCTTGCGAAAAAGGAAAGGGTCTAGCTCAAAACTCTTTAGCTGAGGAGATAATAAACCTCTTAGAGGCAAGGGGTTGGGAAGACTTTGGGTCTAAGAAATGGGAAATGGAGAGGTCTTGTGTCACCTCTAATACAATGGAAATGGTAAATTCTTGGGATGGAATCCAGAAAAAGGAAATAGATTCCCTCTTTGCCGATGGCTATGAGGAGAAACCCTTGAAGCAAATGGAACAATCTAGCAACCCAGAAAAAACCAAAAGGGTAACTCCTATACTAAAGGAAGGATGTGAAATGGAACATGCTTTAGGGTCTCTAATGGGTTTGGAAGATATATGGAGTGATAATATCTTCTTGGTAAGACAGGAGGACTTACCTCAGAATGAAAGTGCACACTCCCTGGAACAGAATCTCAATCATGAAAAAGAGAAAAGTGTCAACTTTCCTTGCAATATTAATCACTCATACTCCCATCCTAAGGTGGACTCCTCAAGGGAGATGGGGATGCTACAAAACAGAGCAAAACAACTTACTGAGGAAAGGGAACAACCACCTCAAATCCATGAAGATCTAGATGGCAATTCAGGAAAATCATCTCTGGCAGGTGGTTGTGGAAACGAGGTGGAAGAACCGGTTTATAAGGATATTCCCATATCCCCAATAAGAAACTTAGATAGTGCCTTTGAAGGGGTTAGAGACAGTGGAGGGAATATGGAAGATGCAACCTCTGAGTCAGATTCAAATGAGGATGATGGTGATGTCCTTGGTTTGCATGACAACATTGGCATTGTTGAAAAGAGAACCATCGACCAAACAATAGCCCTAAACAGTAAAATTAAGTTTGGTGAGAAAAAGAAGAGAGGCCCTAAAACAAACAAGATGAGGTTGGAATTGGCTGGTAATGCAGCTGGTCAAAGTAAATTGAGATTGGGGAAAGGCTATGCGCTGGGCTCCTGAAATCTTATGTGAATGCTCAGAGCTGCATGATGGCGGGGCCGGCTTGCTTACCCACGATCTTTTAGGGACTCCTTCACTGTCTCCTTCCTGGAACCTGCTACCAATGGTTCTTGTTGAGCTTGGGTGATTAACCAAGCCCTGCTCCAACTCTTCTCAAAGAGTTTTCCACTTGTGCTTAGCTTAGGAAGTCCAACACCATTTGAAATTGCAACTTTTCCCTCAACACCTAGAAGGATCTAAGTGTCATCTTCACCATCTTACTTGAACTGCTTGTAGGGGAGTTGGAGACACTGTTTCCTTGCATTTCACATCCACTTGAATACATTTTGGAGGTTCTTTAGCTTTCACTTTACCCGATCTCAAGATCTTGCCTTGAAGAGGCCTATTCTCTACTAGCCCTTACCAGTTGGTTTTTAGCTTTTCCTGCTCAAACTCTCCAAATGACCTAGCAAAAAAATGTCACTTTCAGACACCCTTTTTGGAGCTTTAAATCTTGCACTTGGTTTCAAACCTATGTCTCTATCGTACAATGGTTTCCTACAATCAAGGAGGATTAGGCCTAATTGACCTAATTATTAGGGTTTCTCTGTTCTTTGATTCAAATCTCCTTCCAAAAGATTGTTTGAAGCTTCAACCCTTTTTTCAAGTGAAGCTAATGTCTAACCCTACCTGAAGCTGTATGGATTCCGTACAATGGTCTCTTCCCTTGCCTAAGTTCTTCAACTTTCACTCTTAAACACCTAACTGGGCAGTCCTAGCTCGCCTAGGGTTTGATTTTACAAATCATTGCTTGGCTCTCAAGGTTTCCTACTGCTAAATATTTACAATTGACTGGCTCTCCTATCATTTCAATCCAGTCTTAGGGTGATCCCATGGTTGGATTTTATGGGGGAGCCATTTTTAAAACTTGACTGCTCAAAACTACAACTACAAACCTCTAGACTCTGAACTATGAATTCAAGACAATAATTCTATTCTAATCAACTTGAATACAAGATGAATCTTACTCAAAACTATCCAATGAACACAAAAACAGAGATAAAACTGTATATACAATGCCCTTTATGCCACTGTTTCTCAAAACACACGAGATTTTTAGAAAACACAGAATTCTGCTAAACTGTCTTCTATTCCACACAACAAAATTTCATTACAACAACTTCTTACTGCTTCTACGAGCCATCACACCTATTAGGGATGCCTTTACCATGTTTCAAGGGCAGTTGCTCGACTCCACATCCTTGATTTCAAGGGAATCTAATCCAACCAAGCTGCATGCAACCTAACAAAGTGTTACCATGCAATTTTACAACTTTACAACTTCCATGATTGTGTCATGATCCTCAATCTTAGGACCTCTAACACCTTGATCTCGAGCCAACAACTCCTTAACTGTCCCTTGGCATCTTCAAACAACGAGGATGTGGTTATGACACACTTAATGCTTTACATTCTAACCTAAGCTGTCCAAAGCTTAATAAAGCAAAATTTAACAACATAATAACACTAGGATGATTTTAGTCCTAATGACTAACTCATCACACACAAAAAAGACCTTCTAAGGTCCAAATCAAACACATTAACACCCTGATTTGGCTAAGATCAGGTACAAGCCAAAACTTATGACAAGCCAAAATGGAGTTAATCCAAGGTGCTCACCTTTTGCAATGCCTCTAACAAGATTCGTTTGATCAAAAGGTGTCTTGATCAAATGAGACCGGCTTTAGTTATGCTCCAAGAAACAAAGATTAAGGAATCAGAATTTTCTTTCTTCTCAAATTGCTTTGCTCGTTGGAATTGTTCTTTGTCCGGTGCTGAAGGCGCTTCTGGGGGTTTGGGTTTACTTTGGAATGCTTCTGTGGTAGATGTTCAAGTTGTGAGACAGGAAACGAGCTGGCAATGGTTCATGGTGGAGTCGAAACAGCTGCGAACTTGTTTCTCCATCCTCAACATTTATGGTCCCAACAAATCAACTTAGAAAAAGGTTTTATGGCAAGAACTCTCTAGGCCCTTAAGTGAAGAAGAAGGTAGAATGTTCCTTCTAGGTGGTGATTTCAACGCGATAATGAGACCATCAGATAAATTTGGGGGGGTGTGTTGGGCTGGACAAAGTCAGTAGGACTTTTGTGATTTTGTAGTAAATAATGGGCTGATTGAAGTACATTTTAAGAAAGGTGATTTCACTTGGACTAACAGAAGAGGGGGCTTTCTCAATATTGCAGAAAAATTAGATAGATTTTTCCTGGCAGGCGATTGGGCAATACAAAATTGGTCTTGTGAGGCGGAGATCCTCCCGATATCTGGATCAGATCATTATCCGATCAGTTTGAGGATCCAAGAGGAGTCTACCCCGGACAAATGCCCCTTTAATTTTGAAACGATGTGGTTTCGGGCGGATAGCTTCAAGGAGCTGATTAGGGAGTGGTGGTTGAATGCTCCAAAGCGCTCTGGTTGTAAAGCTTTCATATTCTTTAAAAAGCTACAACACATCAAAGAGAAATTAAAAACTTGGAATCGGGAATCCTTCAAAAATATCTTCACTAAAAAACTAAGATTAGAGGAACTTTTAAATGCCTTGCATACTAAGGTAATTGAACATGGGATGAGGGAAGAGGACTTTGAGCTGGAGAAGAAACTAAATAAAGAATACTCATAAGCCTTAGCTTGAGAAGAAATATTTTGGAGACAAAAGTCAAGGGAAACATGGTTGAAAGAAGGAGATAGGAACTCTAAGTTCTTTCACAACTCTGTTAAGGTCCGTAGATCTACAAATAAAATAATGTCAATCAAGGATGGTAATGGGGTAACTTTGATTGATGCTAATCAAATAAATATGGAGGCCACGAGATTTTTCACCGAGAGCTATAATGCAACATCGGTTGGTTCTTCTGCAAATTCTAATATCTTGGATGTCATCCCAAGCTGCATTTTAGAGGCACAAAATGAAATGCTTATGGTGGCAGTCTCACTGAAGGAAGTGAAGAAAGCTTTGTTCAGCTTAGGGGGGGATAAAGCTCCAGGTCCTGATGGTTTCCCAGCAATTTTTTTCCAAAAGTTCTGGGATATCTTCACCAATGATATCTAGTAGGTGGTTGAAGAGTCCAGGAGGAGGGGCTTCGTTCTCAAGGATCTAAACAACACCTTTATTGCCCTTATCCCAAAAATTTTGGTTGTCTACTCTTTTGAGGATTTCTGGCCTATTTCTTTATGCAATACGATCTATAAAGTCATTTCAAAAGTTATTGCCAATAGGTTGAAAAAGGTGTTGAGTTATGTAATTTTTGTAGAACAAACTAGTTTCTCTCCAAATAGATCAATCTTTGAGGGAGTTATTGTTGGTAATGAAATCATTCATTCAGTTCGAATGGCGAAAATTGAGAAAATGATGGTCAAGCTTGATATAAGAAGAGCTTATGATGAGGTTGATAGGAGCTTTTTGTTAAAAGTGCTTGAGAAATTTGGTTTTGGGCTTGAATGGCTGACTTGGGTGGAAAGTTGCATTAGTACGCCTCGTTTTTCTGTTTTGGTAAACGGAAGCCCTTAAAGTTTCTTTAGCTCATGTAAGGGGATCAGACAAGGTGATCCTATATCACCTTTTCTTTTTATTATTCTCGCGGAGGTGTTAGGAAGGCTGATTTCCCGCAAATGTAGTGAAGGCCAATGGAAAGGAATTAAAGTTGCGGATGGTGTTGAATCCATATCACACCTCCAGTTTGCAGATGATACTTTTCTGATGGGGGATGCAACCTTAAAAGAAGCCTAGGTGATGAAATTTTCTCTTGATAAATATGCCCTGGCTTTAGGTCAATGCATTAACTGGCGCAAATCAATTTTTTTCTTTTTTAACACTCCAGTCCAAAGACAAATGGATATTAGCAGGATCCTTGGAATGAGGGTTGGAACCCTCCCGAATAAATATTTAGGCATCTCTTTGTTTGGAGGGGCGAATGGAGCTGGTATTTGGAAGGATCTAGTGGATTCATGCTTGAATCGAATGGATGGGTGGAAGAGAAAATGGCTCACTTCAGCTGGTAGAATTTTATTACTTAAAGTTGTTATATCTGTTATTCCAATATACTCTATGATGTGCTTAAAAATCCCAAAGAAAGTGTTAAATTCCATTGGGCAGCGAATGAGGAATTTTTTCTGGAATGGGGCAAGTGATGATGACAAAATCCCGCTGCTTGCGTGGGATAAAATCTGTAGAGCAAAGGATAGAGGTGGGGCTGGTCTAAGGAATTGGCAACTTTTAAATGAAGCTCTGGGTGCTAAATTGGTTTGGAGTTTATATGCTAATCCAGATTTGTTGTGGGTTAAAATTTTAAAGAAAAATATCTAGACTCAAATGAAGATCAGAGAATTTTTACAATTCGTAATCCTCCAAAGGGTTGTGCAATCTGGAATTTTATAGTGTCTTGTAGACCGGTGATATTAAATCATCTCTCATGGCAGATTGGTAATGGTTTAAAGGCTAGTTTCTGGGAAGACTCATGGGATGGAATGCCAAACATAGGCGAAGAGCTTGAAATACTGGTTCTTAAACATTATTTCTCTCAAAGATGGGGAACCAAGGTGTGTGACTATATGGTTTTAAAGCAGGGGCCTTTTGGTCAAGAATGGGTGTGGAAGGATGTTGTGGGTGAGGGGCTCTCATGTCAGCAAATTCAGCGAATGCAGAGAATTCTTCATGAGAGGAAAGTCTTCATTTCAGAGAACGAAGATAAGCTTGTTTGGTGTGGATCCTCCAATGGTTGTTATTCAGTTAAAATTGGTTATCATCTTTTGGACTCCTTGGAGAGGGAGGTCTTTTGGGAAATTTTTTTATGTTGGAACAAGAATGTTCTTCCTAAAGAAGGCACCTTTGCTTGGTTAGCCGTAAAGGGTAGAATTCTGATTGGTGATAGAAGGAAACGGTTAGGGTTTGTTGGCCCCACGAAATGTGTGTTATGTAACAAGGATGAGGAATCGGTTGATCACTTGCTATTACAGTGTGAGATGGCTGTAAGTTGTTGGGATTTTTTGCGTCAGAAGTTGGGGTGGCAAAGTCCGTTGCAAAGGACTCTGAGAGAGGTTTTTGAAAGTTGGCCAAAGGTGGTGAAAAATTCCTTTTTTTCTTGTATATGGGTTTTGACGCCCTCTTTGGTGATCTGGGAGCTTTGGAAAGAAAGAAACAGGAGAATCTTTGTGGAGAAAAGTGAAACCTTAAAAAGACTGACCTAGCGAATTGAGCATAGCATTGAAGAGGTGGTGAGCAATGAAGCTTCTCACCCACAGAATCTTCGCAACCATTTCTCCTCGGAGGATAGTAGAATACAAAGAGCATGGCCAAGTATTCGGATTAAAACTTGGCTGGGGTCGGTGAAGGTTAAGTCATGCAATGAAAACAGAAATAAGGTTGTTTGGGAAAAACCTCTTAAAGGTTGGATCAAGGTGAATTTTGACGGAGTAGCCAGAGGTAACCCTGGCCCTCCCGGAGCTGGTGTGATCTTTAGGGACCACTTAGGAAACACAATTGCCTTCGCAGCACAGAAGCTAGAGAGTGGAACCAACAATGTGGCGGAAGCTAAAGCAGCGTTATTAGCAGTTAATCTAGCTAAAAAGCTTGGGTTTAGGAATTTACACCTGGAAGGAGACTCCTTAATAATAATACAAGCAATTAGGGATGCAGGGGCGAAGGCTTGGCATCTTCAGAATTTTGTCAAATCTATTTCTAAAGAATTGGAGTCCTTTGAAGACTTTCTAGTTAGTCACATCAAGCGGGAGGGGAATATGGAGGTGGACAAATTATCCAAGTGGGCAGTTTCCTTTGAGGAAAATGCAAAGTTGGTCGTCGAGGATTTAAGGGGGGACATTTTTTAAGCGGATTTTTGTATTAGCCAACGTGGAAAGGTTGTACATGTGGGCAAAAGCCAATCCTAGTGGTTAGGCGGTGTAGGATGAAGGAAGGGTCAGCTAGTGGGTTTTGAAAAAGTTGGTGATGAATGGTGGTAGGATAGCTAACGGTTACGAAGACATTAATGGTTTTTTGCAAGTGGTGTCCTTTCAAAAAGAAACGAGGACGATGTCAGGGGAGATCCGGTGTCGAAGGACGAAGGTGACCTGGTCAGCATGTGGGAAATTTGGTGTAATCTTCCAAATCAAAGATCCATTCAATGATGCAAGGTTTGAGCTCAGTGGGGTGTTTTGTAATTGATGAAGGCTAACGGGGAGTACGATGGAATGAATGGTAGGGACAGACAGACTTAAAATTGCGAAAAAATTAAAAGTCTTTAACATTTTTAGCAAAAAAATTTCACTGAATTGAATGGTGTGTGCTTAATGATGGAGGCAATGTGGGGGTTTTCAACTAATCTGCAACAGAAAGGTTTCTTCGGTCCTCCATCTGTGAAACATTTGAAGCAGGTTTTGAAGTTTGGCCAAAACGAGGTGGTGGAAGTGGTGTTGGAGGTGTTAGGACCACATTTTAGGGAGGCAACACACAGAGGTTGTCTGAATGCCGACATAGCGTCGATGGTGTTTGCGTGGGATTTGGAGCTAGGTGAGGATGTTAAAGAAATAAAATGGGTGATGCTCACGCTTTTTGAAGAAGCGCTACTTGGAAAGATGGAGTCCTTTCTAGAATGGGCGGTGCCAGGAGTGGGCTATGATGTTTCGGAAGGCATAGAGGACATGGACGAGGCCACTGAGGAAGGTTTGATTCCATTTATAATGTGGCAGAGGAGAACCGACAGAGAAGCCTACAAGCAAGCAATTTCAATGGCGTGGGAGAGATTGAAATCAGAATTGTGACGTCAGGACGCAGCCAGGTGACAAGAACCAACAATTGTGCCATGTCATTTCCCTCAAAAGAAGCATGCGGCGAGGAGGGGTGAAAGGCGAGGCACGAGGTCAAGTGCAATTTGGTAATGGAGGACGTGATAGTAGTGAATTTTGAAACCTCTTTTGAAATTTTGCTATCCACCAAAACTGTCTTTCGTCATTTGGTTGGAACGATGGCAAAAATTGAAACAAACGGAAAGATGCTCATGGTGAGCAAAGCAAAGTGAAATTCTGGAATTTCCAAGACTCCAAGAATGCGCGGTTTTGAATTTTGGTATGTGGTGGTGTCTTTGGGAGTAATTTGTGGGCCACATACTGTTACAAAAAGGATATGGTCGGCACGAGCCAGGTGTTGGGGCTGTATTTCGAATAGCTATAGTTCATGGGAGTTTTTAGGGTTTGGGTGAAATAAAACGCAACATGTAGTTGTCGGGGTCTTTTTGGTGAAGTATGCTTATTTCCTTAGGGGCTATGAAGGAGCTGTATTATAATAAAAGCTCATATGTAATTTCCTTGTTTATCAATAAAATAAAACCTTTTACTGATAAAAAAAAAAAGTAACTTAACTATAATTTAAATAAAAAATGTACAAACTGAGGCTCTTAAATTACTTGTTTAAATAAATATAAAATTATAAATAAAATGTAAAATAAAAATTTACGAGGCTGGAAATAATTAAATGTTTGTTCGTTATAATTACCACATCAAAATTCATGTTCACTGTCTAATTTATTATTCATCTGCATGTCAAAATTAAATTTCATCCATAAACAGACAACACATGAGTTGCTTATTTGAAGTGGTAGTAAAGAAAACATTTTTCCAGTTATTCTAAAAAATTACAAATGTCACCAAAATCTAGAAATACGAAAACTTTAATTTTTAGTGATTCTGTCTTGCTTGTAATGTTTTTATGTTTTCCTTATTGAAAACAAGTTATATAACTATTATATGTTAGGGAGCTACCTTTGTTGAAGTATCGGACTGGTAATGCTTGATATAAAAAATAAGTTAAAAAGGTCATAGTAGATAAGCAAGTTGTCACGCCAACAACTAAATTTATTATTAATTGAAGGACTTGACCACGTATTTTGTTATGACAGGACTTGGTTAAGAGAAAGTTACCTACAAGATATGGTGATCTTATTATATTTAGAGTTTTTACTCCACTTAAATGCTATAGCATTTGTCAAAATAAAGTAGATACATTATTTACACCGAATTTGGATGACGTGAAAACAGTGAAAAGCCCAGAAGCAAGGTGAACTGCCAAGTGGTTGTGCTATGCTTAATCAACAAATAAAAGTAGTTCTAGGTGTCGATATGTGGTGGTGGAGGTAGGGAACGTGGCATTAAACAGGGTGACTCGTGGGTAGATTTGTTGTGTTTCCCTCTATAATGGGTTTCTCAACTAAAAAAGTCTCCCTGTGCTTGTTACTTTCTCATATATCAATGTTGCTATTCCACCACATCTTTTTTTGAAATTTCAGGTGTAGTGATGCCTGTTTGAGCTTGGTAAGCTCAACCATCAACTCAGGTAATTTTGTGGTGTTTGAACAAACAGGGGAGGAAAGGATCGAATGCTATGGATAAGGCATTTGGCAATGGGGAGCGGTTTCTAATATCTCTTGAACCTAAATTCAATCAACTCCATTGTTAATTGAAATTGGTTTAGGATTTTGTTTATGGTTTCTGGAATCAACGATTTGGAGTCCTGTCATGAAGTTTAAGTTCCAAGGGATATCTATTGATTTGTTGTATGCGAGCATATCACTTTGGGTTATACCATAAGTGAGTTATTTTATATTCTTACTAGAAATCATTTGCCTGAATATGTAACTTGTCAGGCTCCCAATCAAGTATTGTATGAATAAGCAACACCAATCCTTTATAAAATAAATTGAAAAATATTGTTTTGTATGTTCTTCGTTTTCAAGCTTCCATCAGGAAGTCTATATCACGAGCTTTATGTTTAATCTATTTATTTGATTGAAATCAATTAATTGTTCATTGTTTATACCTGATGAAGTTGTTGGACAAACAATTTATTATTTATTGAGATGTTACTTTACTTGCAGGATTTGGATGCATTGTAGGAATTTTATACTATAATAATATTATTTACTGGTTCTTGTATTGTGTTCATTCAATTTTTTTGTTTTTGCGGCATTTTCGTACTACACTATGATGTATGAAACTTTGGGCCAAAAAGTGAGGCTTATACTCAAATGTGAGTTATTAGATGTCAATTTTGAGTGTTTTTGAATGCTAGGTGGGATAGATGGATTGAATTAGAAAAGTACGAGGAGACGATTAGGGGTTCCTCCTTGAATTCACCATAACAGATCAAAAGAAGATTAGGGGTTCCTCCTTGAATTTAGTATAATAGATCAAAAGATCAAAACTTGTATATAGAATGATTTTTTTCCTATGAGTATCAGGTATTATCAGTATATATGAGGGAAAGTGGGAAAAAATTGCAAGAAAGTAGCATGGATTCTTCAAATAATAAATAATCATCTTCTGAAAACTACATATTACCGTGGATTGGTTAGATTCCTTTGCTTGAGATCTCATCTGCCCTCTGCTTAGATTTGTTTCCTCAAATGTTTTGTACCCTCTGCATAGTCTGCTGCAATGTTGGTGAGAAATATGTCTGCTTCTGCTTCCAATGGCAGTCTCCTTGAAAGCCTGTTCATTCTTCTTCTAGGGATAATCAACGGCCAGTTAGTAGATATTAACTGACATCATTAAATGAAGAGGATTGAAATTAATGTTGTGGGTAGGATTTTTATTACCAGTTTGAGGTTGATCGATAGCGGTAGCATGTGGATTACCAGTTGGAGGTTGATATTTACAATCTTCCAAAGGATTCAAATCTTGAAGGTACATTTATAGCACTCGGCTCCATCTATATTCTCATTAGGGCAGTGATGTTGGTGAATAGGTTATTCTGCACTTCAATTAATTTCCATATGTGCCCATTGCAGATTCATTGGAGTCAGTCAGCTTCCAACGATGGACTGGAGACTTTGACTATATCTCCCTATAGCCACGCTTCAATCTCACAATAAATGCAGAGTATCAGATAAAGAATAACTTGCAAAACACTTCCCCAAGTGCTACAAGTTGGCTTGACAGTATGGCTGACGGTTTGCTTGACCACCAAACCACTAAAGTTTGGCTTGCAACCATGGTAGTTTCAGAGCGTGAGACTTGTTTCAGGCCAAAAAATTATGCATAATATAGCCTATCGGCTAAATATAAATATCTTACACAATAATCTCCGCCTCATGAGCAATTAAAATATATGCACCAAAAATAATCTGGCCATGAAGATATGAAATGATAAGATCAACTGAAGAGTGTTTAGTAACCTCATATACCAATGATGCCAAATAAAATATCAAACCCAAATGGAAAGGAGAGCATTAATAGAATTTTGACCCAATATGTCATGAACCAAATAATATATCATAATCGTGGACACCAAAGAATTATGAGATATCCATGAAGATCATCAATTGAATGCCATAATCAATCTGATAATGAACAATTGAAATAATATACATGTTGTGCAATAAAGAAGTGTCAATCTATCAAAATGAAATCAACTATTCCATGATATA